>JAODUG010056352.1:0-14952 GCA_027564795.1 Aphredoderus sayanus
GAGAGAGAGAGAGAGAGAGAGAGAGAGAGAGAGCGAGAGAGAGAGAGAGAGAGAGAGGGAGAGAGAGAGAGAGAGAGAGTGTGTGTGTCTCGGTTGACAAAATCTGCACCCTTACTTTCTGGTGACATTGTCATTTTACAAGCAAGGAAAATTGCTGGTGCAGATTAGACATGGAAACAGCACTCCCCAGCCTGACTGAGTATTACCTGAGGAGGGGGGGCTGTTCAACAATTCTCCCTGCATAAGCACAAAAAAAAAGAAGTGACAGTGTGCTCAGTGAACTCCGCAGCTCATGTAGCTCAGTCCATGTACTAAGGTGAACCCAGTCATGTAATGGTCATGAATTAATCATTCGAAACTAACGGAGCCTGCAAATCGATCAAAACAGAGGCACAAGAGGCATATTATAGTAATTATGGTGTTTGTTTATTGACGATATTGACAAGAATCTTTCTTGACACTACAGCCTCTAGATGGCACATGATTTGTACTGAGCAGGCCTACGTGAATATCACTTTGTTTTATGTTTCAACGGTGTAGTATTACAGTAAGGAGACTTCTACTAGCTAGCAAGGTACGCTAATGTCGGTTGCATGAGAGTGCATATATTTGTGTTCCTTGGTTTGTCTGAGGATGATAAGGCCTGAGAGGGGGTAAAGATCGATGGGCACACATCGAAAGTGACGTTAAGGCAGTGCCCAACACATCCGTCTCAAAGCTGCCAGCCAATGCTCCTTCCCCACAGTGCAAAGTAAGTTATTTACTGATGCTGACGCAGGTGTGGTGTGTGCAGTACATCACTTCCCATAGGCCCTGCAGCACGGGAAAATAGAGGCACTCTGATGACCTAATCAGAGCACTGTTGGCTCAGCCAATCAGCCGGCACGATGCAGAGACACCGCCATGGTAGCTCCGGAGCACGCTGGTGTCTTTAGCGCAGCTTGATGTCTTGTTTTGTTCCATTTTTCTTCCTTTCTGCTTCTCTTTCCTTTTTTGTTTTGTTATTTGGGTCCCCAGCTGTCCCCGGTGATGGCATGTGGCCCTAGCATGGGTGTCGCTCTCCTCTGATAGAGGAAATTAAAACTAAATGACAGACGAAAGGGCCAAATGGCTTCAGAACGGATCTCGCTGTTAATGAAAGTCCCTTGCTCTGAAAATGGTGTTTCACAGGAACCTCTGCAGCACAGAGGGCTACCATGAATATTCAGCACCTCACTCTGTCAGGCTTATTTAGCATACTAACAGGAGAACAGCGTTTTGGATCAAATTCCCCTGCTTTGGAAGATGAGGCCACATGTTTGGTGAAGTTGTGTGAAATTGCCATTCCCTCTTTCCCGCAAAAGAACTTACATGGATTTGTTACAATGATGTAATCTACACCAATGTCAGGTGAAAGTACGCTTTTCCTATGGAGGAGATTCAGCAGCCACATACTGTACAGTACAAGCTCATAATTGGTTGGGTGACAGCTTTATTAACATTCGCAGAGAAGTGGAGTTCTTGATTACCGTCTAATGGGTTAGCTTAGGCTGGAGTGAACTAATTTACATCCTTATAAACTGTATATGCATGCACATAACCCACCCTGGCATTTTTCTTGTGACGCCCAGGCGTTTGAGCATTACTTTTTCCCCACAGAGCCATCCTCAGCATGGCTGGGTGCAGTAACACTCCTGCATTTATTTCTGCTGGCTTCCAAACAATTCCTTGTTTATGCTGTTGACGGTTATTTGCAGTGAGTAGGTGGTATACCTGTATGTGTCTGAAAAAATAAATGTGATGGGGGGGGGGAGGGCAGGGGGGTGGGTGATCCGTTTAAACATTTTAAGTTTTACTACCCTGTCTGTGAGGCCTACGTCCCCGATATGCCTTTTTATTATTATTTATTGTTCTGCAACAAGGCAGGTGGCATGTGTCGTATGGCAAGTTAACTCATTGTGGAGGACAGCCCTAATCCATGAAATGTACTGTAAAATCTGATTTGTGACAGCAATAGAATAGGATTGTAATTGTCTTGTGCTGCCAGGGCAGATAGAGGCAGCAGAGAAATTGATAATGGGTTTCATGGCTACGCGTGTAACACATTTAACAGGTTAGCACACTATAGGTCAGCTGTTTGCGAGGGCTAACTGTGACCTTTTTGCATGGCTGTGATCCCTGACCCACAACTGACCCTGTATCCAATTTTTTATTTAATTTGTGTTTTAGTCATATTAATTTTGTACTGAAATACATTTAAGTTACGTTTTCGTTACCTGTGTCTCCATAAACAAACATAACTCCAATTTGTATTCAGCCAATCTGTCTCCCTGATCTGCAAACTGATTGGTTACACGGTAAGAAATGCAAAATAACATAGACTGGCTGCAGATGCCGCAGATAGCCTACAGACACAGCCACATTATATCAGTGACACTTTCTGACAGCAGATGATCCTAATATGTTTTTTAAATGTGATACATTTAAAGCTGATTTAAATCACAGAAGTGTGACAAAAACTTTTCAGTTGACTCCTTCCATTAATGTCTTAATTGTGTGGCAGATGAGCTTGGGGTACACGGTCTGGCAGGGCCTCGCATTATGAGACTCCCTACCATCACTTGGACAGATGGTGGTGGTGGTGGGGCTAGCATCTGTGACTGGGGGACACACGGGGACTCTAGAGAGTAAAGGCCCTTTTACACCACGCGAAAAAGCGAATTAATCGGAGGGCGAAATATTCGCGTCGGACCATTTAAACCTAACGCGACGCGATATTTAGAATGTTCAGACACAATTCCACAACAATTTCACGTCTGTGATAAAGACGTAAGTGGGTGCGATGGACTGATTGACTGACAGGGATGTGTTGCTGCTTGACTGACAGCGTGATGAGTGAGGACGCTGTGCTTTCCTTTCTATTATAGGCTAGTTTACACACACGCACGCACGCACGCACGCACGCACGCACGCACGCACGCACGCACGCACGCACACACACGCACACACACACACACAGCCTATGATGCATTTATCCGGAGGAGAAGAAACTCTAGGCTACGCTACTACTCCAAAGCGGTGCAAGTTGGAGTAGGTTGTGAATCGCCGTACTGTTCGCTAAGGATCAGCGTACTGTAGTGTGTCTTTGTGTGTCTTTGACTTTGAGAATCAGTCTGGACAGCTTTAAGTTATTTTTTCTCTTGAGTCTGATGCATAATGGCTCTTGCCAGCGTGGTATTGGCAGCTACGTCGTTTAGGTGTGACATTAACCAACAGTGATGGACAATCACAGTAGTTTCATCCAATCACCTGGCAAGCGTTTATTTTATTTTTTTATTCCTGACCTTTTATAAACAGTTTCAATGTTTGTGGTTGTGTACAACAAACCATCTGGCTTGTCACGTTAGGCCACTGTATAAAAAAACGATTACACCTACGATACACTCTCCATTAAATAAATACAATCTTCCAGCATTGACTTGTGAGAGGTGAGTAATTAATATATCAATTATATTTTTCAGTTATATCTTCCTTTTAAACTGGTAAGATATATAATACCTTTGAATATTTACATTGGAAATTCACATCTAAATCCATGGTGTTTTGTGTACGTGTGTGTGTATTAATTAATGGATTTGTATGGTTTAGTATGGACACTGTGAGCCACACAGCCCTGCATGGAGCAATGTGTTTCACATTCCTCCTGTAACAATCATTAAAACGTTCTGCCACTTGTGCCACAGCCCTTCTGTCTGTCTGTTGCCCTTGGGCACCCAACACCATATCACCCGGTTCATGGTTTATTCCTCTTCTGACCACTGCTGAGCAGAAGACCCCACAGGTCTTGGTCATCTGGCCATGATTGCCATCACTTGTCAAAGTATCTCATATCTTCATTCCTACCCATTTCTCCCCCATCCAAAATGTTGACTAAGAGAACAGACTGTTTGCTTAGCACAATATATGTATACCAAACCTTGACATACACTGTTGTTATGATATAATCAACATATATTATCAACAATGTATATTGATGATATATTCATAAAACGTTGTTAAATTATGAACTTTACATCATGATTTACATTATGCAATTCATGGTCAATGATTTAGATTTTTGTTCATGTTGCCTATAGAGGGTAGCAATAAGAAAGGTTATGAAGTACTGTAAAGATTTATTTAGTACAGGTAAACAGAAAAATGTGTTAAACTGTATGCCTCTAGCTTGAATAATGTTTGAGATAATACCTTTGATATGAAACCATTTTTTAAATCATGAATTTCATGTCAATACGGGTCATTTTGCCCCATGTTACTTAAACTAAGGGTTTCATGAATGCATGCATGAAATCCTATTTTTCTCCAAAATAAATGAAGTTATCACTTAAATATCGTTGAACAATATATTCAAACACATTTCTTGAGGATTACATGGAATAACATAGTAAGATGTCTTTCTGTTCTTAAGGTAAGCAAGAAAATCTAGTCCCGATTTGTCTCATGTTATGCATCCTAGGTTTAAAATTCAGACCCACTTTGAGCTTTCTTTCCTGGCCTGTAAGTAGAATTTGTTAAATATAGCCAAAGACTCAATTATTTTCTTAATTTCTACAGTTCCAACTCCATATCACTTGGATACAAGTTGAGGAATGCAGTTTGATAAATCTATACAGAACATTTAAAGACAAGAAGAATATATATTGTGTAGTGTGTCTAAGATAAATACACACTGCCCCTTTAAGGCACCAGACTGTGTCCCTCTCCTCCAAACCCTTTTGAAGAGTCTGCACCCCTCGTCTCTTCTGTGCCACTATGAAATTCACGGTTTCAGAAGCTCCAGCCCATCCAATCAAACACCGTTCGCTCCCTTAACTAGCTTCTTCTGATATCTCTGCACACCAAATATGAAGTCAAGGAAATCTTCAGGCTTCTTCCTCATCTTAGTTGATGTTCCCATTTGGCAGGAAGGCTGCATAAGAATGAGCAGTGAGCAGTGTTTGGAGTCCAACTGTGGGGCCTAACTTAAGCAATGAGCTGGCATTTGCAGATAGGCATGCACCAACTGGTTCTGAGGGAATTTCCCCCACTTTTTCTTTGGGTGGGGGGTACATTTATGCTGTTTGGTAAAGGGGTGAGTGTCCTGAGGCAGCCAAATCTGGAAGCTCCTTTGAGCACGATATTGACATGTGAAAAGAGTCATTGCTGGCGTGCATTTTGGTTATCTGCCACACTCACTTTAGTTATCACTTATCTTTGTGTCATATTGAGGCCGACAGATTGCTGCCTCTAAACATAGATGTTTTTCAGTTTTTCAGGTGGGTAAATAAACATCCCATGTCTGGTTATCTTTCTGTATTTTATTCTTGTCAGAGGTATGCCACAATAAACACAACTATCCGTTGAATAAAAGCAGAGAAAAACAACTATGAACTTCTCAAATGGCCGCCAAGCTTCTTGTCCACAATTTGATTGCTTTCTGTTTTTCTAGAGACACAGATGTTGTTTGCAAAAATGTATGGAGTTCTTCTGGGGCCATTTAGGACTGCAGCGAGAGATGTTCTGCTTGAAAAAGCAGCCATTTTTAATTAAAGAGGGCCTGCAAATGTGGAGGTAAACAGAAAAGTCCCCAAATGGTTGTCATTAGGGGCTTGTTTTAGATCATACAGGTTAGACCCTCGCTCTAATTAAATGCGATCTGTTCTCGCCGTTCTCTGCTCCTCATCCAAACATACCACGGGCATGTGTTTGTGTATGTTCCTGCAAAAAGGCTCAAAGTCATTTACAGTCCAAGCATTCGCTTATAGAGCGATTCGCCCCCTCTGACGGGGTCCGGGTGGGTTTGAGGCTTAACAAGATTACTGTTATATATAGCAGCGGTGATGGGAACCTCTCTGGAGACTCCAGGGCTGCTGATTTGTGTCTCTCTAGACGTACTTAAGGAGAAAATGCCAAACAGTCTCCTCCTGGGTAACTCTCTGATGCATTACAGCTACTGTGGATCAATCAATCTGCCCATTTCCAGCTGTACCCATCTTTTCCCTTGCCTTCCCGCTATGACAAATACCTCAAAATACACCTCCCTCCTTCACCTCCTCCTCCTGGTGCATGCGTACATCATGGGCTAACCCCTGTTGCCACTAGCCTCCAGCAATGTCGTGTCAGGTTAAAGCGGGAGCAACAGGGGGATGGGCAGGTTGGGGGGGTTTGTGTTGGAAAATGTGTTTTGATTAATGCGCCTCTGGTGTCCGTGAGTGACGAATTATTAGCGGGTCGGACGTCTCGTTTGTCACTGTCAGCAGAGGCCTGCAACTTGTGCCGTCCACCAGCGCAGTCTCCGCCCCCATATATCCTCCACCTGGCCACGGGAGATCGGCAGCACTACAGTAGAAGGGTGTGGGAGTGGGAGAGGTTGGGGGGGGGTGGGGGGGGTTGATACAAAAGGTCCAGAAGAGGTGTGTTCTATACGGACAGTGGTCTGAACCCTTGAGTCCAGGCAGGGCGCCTCTCTCTCTCTCTCTCTCTCTCTCTCTCTCTCTCTCAATATTGGCTGTAGTCAGATAACCCCCTGTAGGGGACGTCTTCGAGCAGGTGCGATTAGTCACCACGCCGTTATCACCTGATTGAAGTTAATTTGGGGAAGGGAAAAGCCGGCGGACGATAAGTGTCGTACTATTGAACAATCGAGTGGCAGATAGCGTCATGTCCCTCAGTGCGCGACTGCGGCTGGTCACTAATTAAGCGGTAGGGGAAGGAGGAGCAAGGGGAATCTTATCTGCACCTCGGCAAGGCAACAGAGATAGCGCTTAGAGGAGTGAGCACTAATTAATTACTAACAGGGTGTGCGTTTACAATGACGAACCTGCCCAGCTGTCCCATTAGCGGCGCCTGTTGTTGTGACGGAGATAAGCGTACGGATGCGTACGTCCTGTGTAAAGTGTTTCTCCTTCTGTTTCAGGTGTTTCGTCCTGCTTCTGTGTCTGTAATGCACGGGACATCCCAGCACGGCAACCTAGGTAAAGATGTTTTGTGTGTGTGTGTCCAGGTTGAGCGACTCTCCTCTTGACACGCGGTGCAAAACAAGCTGCATCGGTGATGGATGGGAAGTGGACAGCTGTCGACAGGCAGGGGGAAGGGTGGCGGTGGTGGTGGGGGGTGCCAGTGGCCGAGAGCACCCCCGGTCGAGACACACCTAATTCCCCGGTCTTATTTTGTCAATAAACAGCAGCCAGTGGCACTCAATTAGACGGCTTTATTGACTATGCTCCCCGGGCCGTGTCAGATGTCAGCCCTGTGACCCAGCATGATGTCCAGCGTTGACATATCCTCCCAGATTACAGAAAATACAGAAATAAGAAAGGAAAAGATCAGGGTAACACAGAAAATACAGTGGGAGGGGACAACAAAAAGAAGGGGAGATGGAGTGAGAGAGGAAGAGGAAGAATTTTCCTGAGGCAGTCAAGTTATTGTGTGGTCATGCCTGTGCTTTCCTATAACCATGGTGAACAGGTGTCCAAGCAAAATGTAAAAAAAACCCAACCAAATAGATACGAATAAAGGTGCTGGTAACTGACAGCCTTCACTTTGATTTCCTTTGTGTCTCCTGCCTCTTGCAGTAATTCTGGTATATACACAAATCATTTTGTTCCCTCTCATTTCTCTCCTTGAGACCAACAGACACATGCAGCCGTGTCTGCTTTTGTGTGTAGTTGATTCAATGAAACACTCACCAACAATGAAATCATCCTAAAGAAAGTAAAGACACACAAACAATGTTTTTGTTGTTGTTGCATACAGTCTTACAGCACTTCAAAATGAAAAGCAAAGATGGTCAATGTTCCAATTAGCTTTTGTGTTTATTTAAACATGTTTATCTCTCACTATTAACGCAGGTGTTCTGCGGGGGTCCGGTGTGTTTCGACTCTCTAATTATGGTCATTAGTGTGCGACGCAGCTGTATTGACACCCAGCAGATGGTTCTGTGGTGGCAGCCAGCACATGTGCTTTGGTCAGGGGGAGGGGGAGAGGTGGTTCAGTCAGTGGCTCCTGCACATGGCCTCGCCCACTCATCTCAGCCTCTGACTCGCCTGTTGAGACGCTGTGAAAATATGGCCCTATAATCACCAAACCTATGAAACCTATTGACAGAGCCAGCCCGAGGCATAAGCCACCCAAGCTACTGCTTAAGGCCCCGCGGCCACCAGGGGGCCCCCAAGAGTGGATGAAATGTCTTATAAGAGCTTGAAATTATTTTAATTATTTTTTTATGTGTTAATATTATGGCTGGTCAATGGCTGGAAATCATTCAAAAGCTATGGCCTGGCTAATACTGGTTTATAACATTTCCGCTGCCTCTGTCAGAGCTGGTACAGTACTGTATTGGTGTAGCCTACTGTACTTTGGACATTTTCTTTACAATGACCTGAAAGAAGAGAAGTTAAGTAAGCAAAATAACCAGATGGCGCCGCCATGTGGCTAAATACTATATTACGAGTACATTATGAGGGTTAACCCTCCTGCTGTCCTATGGGTCAAAATGACCAAGTGCACTAACTTTTTAATGCCAGCAGAGGGCGCCAGCCACAACACGGACATATGACGTGCCGCGGTTGGCGCCCTCTGGTGGTTTGAAACTCTAGGACAGTGGGAGGGTGCACACCAGACCACTCTTAGGGTAAGGGTAAAAACATGCCAGGCTAAAACTGGTATGATGTAAGCAACACAGCTACAACCAATTATATCATAATGTGTATGTTAGATTTACATTAGGTGTGCGGATGATCAGCCATTGACATTAATCAAAATTATTGCCGGCTCCAAAACTGTAGTGGGCCCCCAACTCAAATTATACTTAGGGCCCCTTTAAGGCTTGGGCCGGCTCTGCCTATTGAACAAGCATTTCCTGATGATTGCAGTTCAGTTCACTCGACTGCCTATGTTTTCTCCAAAGTACTGTATAAATGGATGCACATTTAATTTGAAATAGTTTTTCATTTTGGTTATTTTATAACCTCCTGTTTCTGAGTATAAACATGCCTCTGATAGTTCCACTTTTTAAATACAGCTGTACAGCATTTTGCTTGGATTCAATTTGAAAGCACACAATTGAATTAAGCATACTCACCCTTTAATAATGGGAGTGGCAGGATAGCTAGGTGATTGGTTACAATCGAGAAATTACAGTATGTCACCCATGTGGCCAAACTGGCTTGTTATACACCACAATAATTTGTTATGGGAAATTTTGGCAAAATGACATATTTCATTTGTCCAGCTCTTGTTTGTTGTTTCAGACACTGACCACACTGGTCGCTTTTCTGGCATTTCAAAAGCAAAGTCTATAATTTGAATTTCCATTTTGTTGTTAAAATAGTCATGGCTGACTATGTTAACAACAATGGAAAATACATTCTGGATACTCACCATAGTGTGACCTAAAATGGTAGGGTGAAATGAAATTCACAGCTGTGATGTCATGTGTATAATTACATTCCTAAGAAACTGAATTCTGAAAACTATGCACACATTTCAGTTGGCATACCATACACTGGGATGAGTCCAAGCATACAGGTTGGCTTTGCATGGGGAATGGTTCTTTGAGAGTATTAGACATACCACGTGCCAGAATCACAAAATGAACATCCACAGCAGCCAAGAAGCCATCCACTTGCCAAGCATAGCTAATTACAAGGTGAGTTTATCCAACATGTTCAAATGATTTATGATAATGAGAATGAAAATAAATCTGTTACTGTTCAACGGAGGCCATGACCATTGCATATGTTTCTGTATAGCGTGAACAGGCATCCTACGGCGATGGGGTGTGACCGAATGTGTGTGGGTTTGCTTGAATGGAAGGGAACTTTTATTTTATCTAATCCTTGAATTTCATATCTTGGCAGTTTACCTGCAAATTTGTTTCCTTCCATTTAAAAGTAATGCCACAGGATATATTGCTTGGAGCAGAAGTGTACCGTCGCCCACCTGGCACCTCAGGGAGTTGTTGTCAAGTCCTGTGTCCTCGAGTGAACCTCTGCCAACGCCTGGCTGCCTTTCTCACACTGTGATATCTAAAGCCGAACCAAAAGGAATAAAATACCCCCCCAACATCTCCAGTGCCAACGGGCCACTGTTTGAACAGCAAAACATCGATACAGACAAGGAATGGAATTTGAAGAAAAATGTGATAGGGAAGAGAAAAATGTGGGCGAATTACACAGCCATAACATAAAATAAGATTCCACTTTGCACTGGAGCAGTTGTCCCAATTTCCGTGACAGCAGACAGGCACTAAATTTGGATAGAGGAAGTTAAATTGATGCTTTCCCTGTTCCCTGAGTAACTCCGGTGTAGACTCTGTGGGTGCAGGTTGTATTACTGTCATATAAAATGCAGTTAGAATCCAAGCTTCTGGAAATGGACCAATTCCAAAATCCCTCCTCTGCCAAAAGTCCAATAACCAGGCAATTTGTCAACCTGAATCTGAATTCTTCAGTTCCTTCAAGTTCACAGAATACTAATTCATCAAAATATATTTTTAAAGAATATATATAATAGGTAATATGCCTATATAGTTTTTTTCTCTCTCTCTCTCTCTCTCTCTCTTAATGTCCACAGAGTATCCGGAATTGTATTATCTCAAACAACAAGCTATCCAGATGGCATTGTGTAAGTGCAGTTTTGCAGCTCATGAATATTAGATTAACTATTGGTCCATTTCATAGCATTTACCTTAGCGTTTGGCGTGAGCGCTAAAGCTTCAACGCCTTGAGCATCAGGGCACACTCAATCAAAAGTTCAGAAAGTGATCATTATACTCCTCATCCAGCCTTTACTGTAGCTTCTGTTCACATCACAGCCACCTCAGCTGCTGTGCCTCCACAGCAGTTAGCATGCGGATAATGGACCATGTATTTCAGATTTCCTTGTGATCCATAATATACTTCTAATTATAACTAGCTATCTCTCAGGCATAGTGGCAATTTAACATGGATTACCCAGTGCCTGGCACCTGGGGCCTATGCAGCAGGCACTGTGGAGAGGAACAGACAGTACGCGGAAAAGCAAAAGTGGATGGGGAGGGGAGGGGAGAGGGGACGAGGAGAGGACGTGAAGGCCACTTCCCCCGCTGCACACAGCAATTGGGAGACAATTGTGGGGCTTTTTATTCAGCCATTAGAGGCAGAGTTTCCACTTCATTGTCGGCACAACGGGTCAGCGCTGTGCTGCAGATTAAATGTGTAAATAAATACGAGATGGCTAGCGAGGAGAAGTGGGAGAAGGGACAAATCGATAGGGTCAGCCCAGGGAGGTGCAGATCGAGCCAGGGGAGGGTGAGCGAAAGTGGAGGTACGGAAAGCTGTAGGTAATCAAGTAAGCTATCAGCTGCATGCTAAGCCCAAAGGCACTTTCCTTCTTACCCCCCCCATTCCACTGGGTCTTTACTCCGGAGAGCCATGTGAGATCATCTACTCCACTCCAAGTATACACATGGTGTCCCTGCGGGCCCCACAGACAGCATCTGATTGGAAGAGGAGAACAGCGGGCTTCCTTGCAGCTGCGATGTGCAGCTCGAGCCTAAAATGTTTATTTCTGCCTCATCCCCCCATGGAGCACAGGGGTCCCTAAGATGCACGCAAGGGCCATACACGCTAGCAAAGACTTTGTCTCGGCCGTTTCATAGGGCTAAAGCACCAGAGGCGCAAACTCATAACAATATAATCAGAGCGCATTCATCAGAAGGGATTCAAAGTAGGCGTGTGGCTAGAACTAAAAGTGCTACTATAGGGGGGAACTTGCATACCTCTGCTCCTTCCAATCAGTTCCTTCACTACATGTAGTGCTTCAAAACAAACAAAACAAACTACAGTGGAAGAAAAGTGGTGCATTGAGGCGAGGTGAGTAGAAGCCCTGCAACGAGGCGTACAATTCAATTGATGTGAAATTCTGTTTGAGGCCCTGAGAACAACAAGATGGGCATTATTAAGTGAAAATAGGGGCAACGGAGAGCGGGAAGGCTCCTGCCAATTGCATTAGGAATGGATATGGGAGTGTTGGTGCAATAACGGGAAGGATGGCAGGGTCAGATTACGGGAGGGTGGTAAAGGCTTTAGTGACCAGGGGAGGTCCGGAGAGAGCACCAGCCAGACTGACTGAGAGGGTAAACAAAAATAATGAAAAATATTAATGGTGTAGGAAATGGGTAGGATATGGAGGGGGAGTAGTGCAAGTTAAAATCTCATGTAGGTGTTAAGTGAGAGACAAAGGTGTGAAAATGCGGAAATACTAACTGCCTGTCGGAAGTGTGGCTCGGCAATGCTTGTGTCTGAATAAGGTGTTAAAAACGGGTCTGTAATAGTCCTATTTCTCTATAATAGTATGCAATGGCACCGAGACAAAAGTAAAACCTTCAAAGGGAAAAGAGACCTTCACACCTATGTATACATGCTCCTTAATATCCTCCTGATGTCTGGCCCTGGCTGACTGCCTGTCTGCTCTTTGACCGTCCCTGAAAGTGGATGCGCCTGAAGGCCGCTCACTCAGTGTCCTTGCGTCTGCGTGTGCGCGACAAGATACACTCTAGCTAGCGCTGGGAAGCTAAAATGGAACCGATTGAATCAATACACAACTCACCTTCTGCCCAAATGACAGTGTGATTAAGGACGTTAAAAGGTACCATACACTACAAAGACGAGTTCCCAGCTGCCATTTAGAATGTTTCACAGAAGCAATGACATACTGTAACTTTGGCTTTGTGGCTATTGTCATGTGGAGTGGAAATATTTTCTTTTTTTTTTTGTGTAAAAAATATTTTGTTTTCATTTTGTATTTTTTTATTTATTGCTTTGGTGTAACTTCAAATATCCAGTCCTCACTGTTAGGCTGTTGCTTTTGAGATGTCATTTCAAATTACCTTCACCAACACAATGATAAAAATTTGCATTTCCTATTAATGATAATCGTACTGTCATTACAGGAAAACATCTTTCATGCTCAAGGGTGTCTTTGGTTTTGTTGACATAAGAGGAGCTTCAAACAAGACAGAAGCGATGTCTAGCCTGTGTTCTTGTTCCACCTTGCCTAAATCCTTGGCTTTCACCTAAATCGGCTTCTTCTCGCAGCTAAATTCCCTCGCCTCTCTCCATAGCAGAGATTCCGCCGTCTTATTTGAGAACCACTTCCTCCCGTACGGGATGTTGTTTTCTGGGCGACGGCTATTATTGGTTGTTTGGTGCTGACCCATGGGGTTGTCTGGCCCCTCACACACTCAGCTCTTAGCCAAAGTGATTCCGACAGGCACATTAAAATGCAAATTCCTGCCTGTGCACTCATTGCCATTTTGTCACTTCCTTTCTCCTTGTGTGGCACGTTGAGGGAAAAGGAATTAGAGAGCTGGCCCTGAGGTTGAATATTCAAATGGCCACCTGATTTCCCAACTGAGCAGTTGCAGCCAAGTTAGCATTTACATAGCCCCCTCTCTCCGTTTACTGCCCATGACGCTGACTGTGTGAACTGGTTATCTGCCGGCCCCTGCAATGAGGAATAACTCTGTGTAATACCCATTCGAACTGCAGCACATCCACTTGCACCGCACACACAGGACTCAAAGGATACAAGATGGGCCCATCACATCCGTAAAGAGGACACAGAAAAGTAATGCTTAAAAGCGCAGCTCATTACTGCTACAGTATATCTTCATGAGTGTTGATAGAGGACATTACTGTCACTGCAGCATTGGAGGGATTGCTGGGTTTGACCCACCAATTTGCCATAATTAGTAGTTCGTATAAAATGCTAAATATGAGCACAATAATTGCCATTATTAATTAAGTAAGCATAGCAGAATGTGTTCTAGGGCAATTGGTTTTATTCATTTTTTCAGGGTTCAAAAGGACAAGACACTATGAGATTCACCACAAGATAACTAGCAAAACTACATTTTTTATGATGGCCCTCTCTGTCAAAAACGCATTAAATTACAAAAATGTCAGAGAGCCCGCGGGCGTACGTGTGCAGATACAGCCTCATAACTTAGGATAGCCACAGTATATTATAAAAATTCAGTAATAGACTTTGCCATCACTCCTGCAGCCAATTGACCGTAAAGCCAGAATATACCGGCACTAGACAATTCAATAGAGGAGGTGACACACTCGTAACCATAGTGTAAAGAACTGGACTCAAAATGTTTGCGCATCAAGGCTTTCTTCTTCGTCACTATTCGCCTGTCTATTCCGCCGGACAGCCGGCCTCTCCCCGGCGCTGTTCCTGGGCTGAATAGGTAATGGCCCGGATGAAGTGCACGGGGAGCCAGCCGGCTGCGGCGGCAGCCTTGTCAGCTGGAGTGCCTCCAAATGACGAACGCCCGTGGGGTTGTGTGTGTGTGTGTGTGGGGAGGGGTGGTGGGTGGTGGATGCTGGGGTTCAGCCTGTGCTTTCCACTCTGCCACCTCGCATCCGCGCCCCGGCATGGCAGTGTCAACCCCGGGGAGCAAATGTTGTCTTTACTAATTTACCAGAAATAGCTGCCCGGCCGCATCCAGGCCTCCATTCCACCTGTGCCAGCAGCATCTGTTTCCAGCTGCATGTGGGGGGGTCACAATGCAGGGTGTCGAGGGGTGTCATCCCACTTTACGATAGCGCCCACATGTGTCAGTGGTGGTCGTGACAACCACACCCCCCGCCCTTGGAAAAGCTCCTCCAGCTCACCCAGAGAGGGCAAGAAGATGAAATAGGTGGAGGAGAAGCAGGGTGCAGCTTGAGCCTATCACACTCTGCTGCGGCCAGGATATCAATACCTCATTCATAAACAATGATGCGGCCATAAACAATTTCCAACTTACAGATCAACCAGAGGTCATGCAATATTAAACCCGTTAAGGTTGGATTACAGTGCGCTACAACTGCTGTGTGAAGTAAGGACCTCAAGGCTTCTCTCGCTCTCTCTCTCTCTCTCTCTCTCTCTCTCTCTCTCTCT
>JAODUG010056372.1:0-14951 GCA_027564795.1 Aphredoderus sayanus
AGGTTTAGCGCCTTCTATCTGCCACAAGAGCTAGTGATTTGGGTCATTCTGACCCGGAGTACATTACAAGGGTTAAATTATTTCTTTATGTGTTTAGGTTGGTTTTTTGTGCCTTTTAACCCTGGTCAAAATGACCCAGAGGACATTACGAGGGTTAACTGAGGATTCAAACTCATCACCTTCAGAACTGATGCATTTTACTAACCACTAGGTCACCGAAACTGCTTCTACATGTGATTGTTTTTGCTCCAATAAACATTATGTAGAACATTGATTTTCTCAATGTTTTATATTGGCAGATATGATTACTAAAGGTAATTAATTAATTGTTTTGATGATAATCTAACATATGATGTCATACATACATAACATACTTGCATGGCCTCATAACAAACTTTGACTGAGTAAATAAACAAAATGGTTTGACAAATTTAAAATCTTTGAACAACTTTTTATTTACATAATCTGTAGATGCTTTATTTTCAATTTCATTTGAATCTGTGTAGTGCCCAAATTTGTACAAAAGATGCATTTTAAAGCTACAAACACATTTGTACTTCTTGGTTGTGAAGGGAACATGTCTTCCCCAAGGATTCAAACCCATCACCTTCAGAACTGAGATGAATTTTACTAACCACTAGGCCACTGAAACTACTTCAATCTGCAAATGTTTTTTTCCCAATAAACATTATGTCGAACATTTATTTTCTCAATGTTTCAGAGTGACAGACTAAAATATGATTAATAAAGTTTAATATAATCATTTGGGGTCCAAGCACCGAAGGTGATTGTTCTGATTATTATTATAATAATTCTTCTCTGCTAAAAGTGATTGCCCAGCCAAAAAGGCCCAGAACCATGAAACTTTACAACCTGGTCACAAATTGCCATCACTACTCAGATCCCTAAAACCTGTGCCCATAGGTGGCAATGTTATAACCCCTTTTACCTTTTTGCATATATCTCAAAATGGGCTTGTTTTCAAAAAAAATTCTTCATCTTAATCTCTCAAGTCTTCTGCATCTTTCCGTCACTGGCTTTCTGCTCTAAAAATGCTTAACTTTTGCAGCAATTCCCAGAAACTGAATGCAAAATCAAAATGAACTAATCTGAGACCTCTTATCCAAATCTCATGAAATTTGGTACATATGATAATCATACAATGGTAACAAAAAGTTGTTCAAAGAATTTTTATAGAACCCTCTATGCCAAAGTTATGCCTCATTCAATCTTGACAGATTTGCCCATAACGACTCATTGGCCTATATTTTAATATGGCATGGTCCCTAACGTAAAAAAACTTTACAGGCAAAGTTTCGACAAAATTCTTTAGACGCATACCAAATTTCGTGAAATTTCGTGTGCAGGTACGGTAGCCTCTTTATCTTCCTGCCTTCCCACGTGTCCCCTCACCTGCTCCCCAATCAATTCCCTTGCCTGCCGATATACTCCTTTGATTACCATACACACAGCACAAGAGAACGACACCATCAGACAAACAGATGGTACAATATTCTGGGATTACAAGATAGATCGTTTGAAACAGGAGGGTGACAGGAGGGTTAACCCGGATAACGGTTACACACAAGCGTTAGTGCTGGCATTTTTGTAAAATTTTTATGAGCTTTATTTCTGCTGGTAACCATCGGGGCAGAGCCATCGCGGTAGTATAAAACTAGCATAGACATATCACTTTACACATAATAATCTACATTTTATAGGCTATGCCCGTGATTATAAATTACACTACATTGCTCTTGCAGTATTAGCATAGGCTAATAATCATCATAATCATGAATAGGCCTATATAAAAATATTGTTAAACAATTCATGCTAGCAACGAGTAACATAATTATCATATGAAAACAACGCTTCATATAGCTGGTCATTCTGTGTAAGGGTTAAAGCTTATCTAAGGTCAAACATTTTAAATCATTATTTGTACTATTTTTGCTGCAATACAATACTGTTCCCTAGAAGAAATAGACACCACTGCTCTAGATCTGAAGGTTTATGCCACTGATATCTAGGAAAAGTCATGCAAGTAGTTCCTGGAATTTGATTGCAAATTTTAAACAAAGGTTTTTATTCCAGTAGGAGGACCAGTGTTCCGCACTTCCATTAAATAAATAAATCTCAGTTATTGTTTCTGAAAGAATGTATTGTTGTACCGCTGTATCATTGGCTCAAAATATGAAAATATTTAGCTATTTTGGCTAGTTATTGTGACTGAGGTTGAGACAAACTCAACAGGAAATAGAATAGCAAAAAAATATTTTTGCAGCATTATAGGTGGAATCACAATGGAGAAATATTATTTGAACTCGGATCATAACAAAAATACCTCTCCCTTCAATGCCATGCCATAGTGTGCTCTCTCTGCCCCCCCAAGTTAGACATACATTTCCATGTCTGGGATTGTGGTGTGGTCTCCACTACTTTGTGTTCCCATTTACAGAGCCAGGACTGTGTAGAAATACTTACATGAAAATATCCACCACCAGAGTTTAAGAGCTGGAGGTGGCACATCATTTGACAGGCAACCATTTCATCTCTAATGGAAATCCCTTATCAATCCACCAAAATGCAAATTTGGACAACATTCCATGGATTTCCTTATTAACAGCATCACAGAGGCTGGAATAGTCCCACTTGTGCCATTGAGGATGGAGGCAGTGCTCCAGTTCCCGCGCCCTCACAATCAAGGCCCTTCAAGAGTTCCTGGGAATGGTGAATTGTGATCACAGTTCCATGCCCCAGGCTGCACATCTCATGGGACCGAGCTCTCAAAGGAAAACCCCTCAAACACACAATGTGTGTTCATGTACCAGGCGTTCTCAGCCAGAATCCCATGCTACTAGCAAGGGTTTCTAACAACAATCTGTTGTTTTATTATACCACTACTTTCCACCACCAGTTAGTTACACATCATTCCACCAGGATGTGTGGTATACGTAGTATCCACAGGCAAAACATGCGACAATATGATTGAGAATTATATCTTGCTAACATTGAAAATGTACAATTATGATGAATTAATCATTTATCTTAATTAATGTAATGTATGTAATTCTATAATCTATTACCCTCCCACTGTCCTAAGGCATTTCAGCAGACTACCAGCAGAGGGAGCCAACCGCGGAATGTCATATATCTGTGTTGTGGTTGGTGCCCACTATTGGCGAATGCACAGACAGCGGGAAAGTTAATAATAATCTATTAATAATCTGAATGTGTATATATATTACATTAATATATTTTGCTGTTAACGCAGGTTTTTATTACACCGGTATTGCAGGTTAGGCAATTATAGGCTACAGAAGGACTATGCCGTCTTTTTGCAGCTTGATCTTGTTTTAAGGTAGATCAGCTGTTCGGATGCCGTTTCCATCCTGAGTCTCAAAATGATAGACGAATATAAATAGGCACGGAAAATGTCAGTGCGCTTATGTTTTATCTTGCTATGATTTCTAAGTCAGCTTGTTTATTTTTTGTTATATATTATATATTTCTCAATTTAGATGAGGGAGGTGTCCAGCTTGTAACTCTATTTATTTGCTTTGCGTCTTTCACGGCCAAGGCTGCAGCCCTTCGGGTCCTTCGGTACCTTGCAACTGCCTCTGGAGTCCCCCAGGATAACATATCCCAGAAGGCCTCATTCTTCAGACGGCTTCCCTGACCACTGGTGTCCACCACGATGTTCGACGGTTAACGTCCCTTGAGGCACCTAACACCTTGAGGCCACTGCTCTCTGCCGCAGCTTCAGCAATGGAGGCTTTGAACATTGCCAACTCAGGTTTAATGTCTCCAACCTCCACAGGGGTGCCAGAAAAGAGTTGAAGATCTCGCAGACAGGGACCTCCTCCAGACATTCCCAATTCACCCGTACCACCCGTTTGGGCTTACCAGGTCTGTCCAGAGTCTTCCCCCACCCCTTGACCCAACTCCACCACCAGATGGTGATCAGTTGACAGCTCTGCCCCTCTCTTCACCCGAGTGTCCAGAACATGCAGCCTCAGATCAGATGATACGATTACAAAATCAATCATCGACCTTCAACCTATGCACCTGCATATGCACAGACAACAGTCAGTTTTTCCCCCCACTACCCGTAGGCGTAAGGAGGCTACCCTCTTGTCCACTGGGATAATCTCCAATGTAACAGCACTCAGCCGGTGGCTTGTGAGTATCCCCACACCTTCCCAGCACCTCACACCCTGGGCAACAGAGTAGAATAGAGTCCATCTCCTCTCAAGAAGTATGGTTCCAGAACCGAGACTGTGCATAGAGGTAAGCTCCACCAGATGTAATTGGTAGTGCTCCACCTCCTGCACAAGTTCCGGTTACTTCCCCCACAGAGAAGTGACGTTCCACATCCCCAAAGCCAGCCTCTGCTGCCCGGGTCTAGTCCGTTGATGTCCCTCACCTTCATTGCCACCCATATGACTCATACGGTTTATCCCATGAGGCCCATAGGATGGAGAGGAGGGTGCGATGTTGCTTCTTTGGGCTGTGCCCAACCGGGCTCCGTGGCAAACACGGCCAGCAGTCGCTCACCAATGTGCCCCATCTGGGCCTGGCTCCAGATGGGGGCCCCGGGCTTTTTCCTTTCAGGGTAACTCTTCCTTGCTTTCTTCCATGAGGGGTCTTATGAACCATTCTTAGTGTGGCCCCTCCCCTGAGACCACTTTGCATTGGGAGACCCTATCAGGAGCCCAAGGCTCCAGACAACACAGCTCTCAGGTTCATAGGGACTCACAAACCTCTCCACCACGATAAGGTGATGTTCCCTGGGAACCATCTTTTTCAAATATTATAAAAATAAAGTAATTGAATTATAAATTGTTTCTGTTTACATGGTTTACAATCTGTACACACCGCATTTATCTCTAGGCAGCAAATTCTTTCTGAATGTTTGCATGGAATCACAATTTCCACCGGAACACTTAAGTGATAGTGTAATACATTATCTTATGATTTCCATATTTTACTTGTACTGTGTGTGTATATAGAAAAGGTCAACTTGTGTAGCCTACAGTACCAGGAACTATTGATAGCTGGGACATGTAAACAACTGCTAACCAAATTCTTTTCTAGCATTGCAGTAGCTAAGGTATATCAATAATTAGTGAGTTGCCTAAATCTGAACATTAAATGGGCTGATAAAAGGTTGCTATCTTTTAGGCTATAGTTTTCTGGCGCCCATTTTACAAACCCTGATCACACCTGCAGATGAATGTGGTTTGCTGCTTGCTAAATAGTGGGTAGCACCACTTCAGAATGTTACAATGTTGCACACAGTAGCACAACAACGGGGAGGGAGTATGGGGGAAATTCAGCCCATTCAGCCCAGAGCTCTTTCTATATAGTGTTTTTTACATACTGTAGACACACTTATCATAGTTATTGTGTATTTCTGTATTATATGTTTAACTGATGTAAATTAAATACACTCCTCTGCATTATATTGGAAATATTTCTGCTTTTTAAAACCACTTTCCCATCTCTTTAAATATGCAGAGCTTTTATTTTGAGGTTGATAGTTGCTCATCTTCTGATTGTACAGAGAGATTGTGCTGAAGTTTGATAATCAGAGCTTAGAGAATTAATTGTAATTAATTGTATTTTTAGATTTTTTTTACAGTATACAGACAATTTTGTTTTACTGTAAACTATGTTTTTTGTTTTAACTATTGTTTTACTGTAAAATTTGGTCATGGATTACCTTTTTTTTTTTTTTTTTTTACATGACAAGACCAAGACAAAACATAACATAGAAGAGAACGTACTACCTGTTCAGCCACTGCACCTAGCATAGCACAGGGAAACAAAACAAACAACCACACACAAAACAACCAGCCGGACAACAGCCGAACTATGAAAACAGCAGAGGGGGAATGAAAAGGACAAACAGTCAAGCAAAATAAATAGACAAAACTGCACAGCCATGAGCACTAAAATAATAACCATTAATTTAAATAAAGAATTTAAAGGGGAAATGAAGCTCTAAATAGAGTTTGCTTAATTTAAAATATGAAGTCCCAACTATAAAAATACTTTTAGGGTTTACCTTTAGTGAAACAGGATAAAAAATAATACGGAATCTAAATGACATTTTTCAAACATGTGGAGCTCTGTCTTGTCCTACCGTAGAATGTGAAGTCACGAGGTTGGTTGGTGTCTTTGGTCCTAGCTAAATTGCATTGACTCCTAGCTAAAACTACTGGCAGTATTGACTCAATAGAAAACTAGGGTTGCAAGCAACACTGTGCGGGCCCTTGCACTGTGATGCATGTTGGGAGGTGCCATGGACACAGCTCTTAATACTCACATGAGTCAAACACTGCGCTGTAATATTAAGTGTCACCTCCTGTTGCCAGTAGGTGGCACAATGACTATAACCCCTAAATGACTTATAGGTGTCTTCAGGCTGAGACTGTTATCCAACATGTGGAATTTGGTAGTGATTCCACCCTGTACAGTAAAGTTACAACAATTTCCTGTTTCACGGCAAAGCATGGACACGCCTCTAAACAAAATCTTAGAAGCTTTAAAGCATAACATAATTTATGTCATAAAGCTAGACTGGAACATAAACATTTCGTTTGAATCAAATAATAGCTTATTTCCTGTTGCCAGTAGGTGGCGCTATGACTATAATGGACTATAGTGACTATAGTGGATGTGCTGAGGCCGAGACTCTTATTCACCACCATAACAAATTTGGTAGTGGTATGAAAATGTACATTGAAGTTGCAACAACTTTACAGTTTGGCATCAATAATGGAATAAAGCTAGAGTACATCATTAACTTTTAATGTAAATCAAATAATTTATTTCAAAACATGCTTATTTCCTGTTGCCAGTAGGTGGCGCTGTAATTTTAAGTTAATATTGCCATGTACATTAGTTCAGGGCTGGACCCTTATAAATCTATTAAAGTTTGGTTTAGATATGACCATGTAAAGAGGAGCTACAACAATTTGATGTGTCATGGCGAAGGATTTGACATTGCTGCCAAGCCATGGACAGGCCGTTAAACAAAAACTTACAATGACCATATCATGCCATAACCCATCTCTTGTGACTATCCTGAGATTGTAATGAAAAGGATAGGGCAAACTGACTAGTGGCAGAACCTTACAGCATAAAACCTGTCGCCAGTAGGTGGCGCTATACGTTTGAGTGAAATTTGGCATAGAATTGTCTTCAGGGCCAGAATATTTTCATAACTGGAAAGTTTGGTCCATATCTGTAAATTCTAAATTGTTTTCGTCTTTCGTTTTGACATCAGCCATTTATCCACATCGGTGCACGAGATGAGGTTCAATGTGTGAGATGCGCACATACATCCTTAATGTTAGTAAAAGTCGCCTCATCCTTTTTATATTCAGAGTCCGACTCTGGAACATTTAAAGTGCCTTCACAAAATTGGAGCCATTGTCTGTCACAGTTGCTGTGACTTTGAAGGATAGGCCAAGGATGAGTAAATGTTATGTCTCAGTTGCAATATTGTCAGATGTATGCCGACCCTTGATTCTTTTGAATGCCATTGCTGCATTCTGACATTGCATGTCCTGTGGATTTATCCAATGTCCGGTTATGCTTGGAAAACTTTTATTATTTACAGTCCAAATGTCTGTGGTAGACACAACATTTTGGCCACTGATGCCTAACTCCTGTGTTGCCACATGAAAGTGGAGAGTTCTGAAAAGTACTTCTTTCTACATCACAGAATCTGCAGAAGCCAGAATTAATGGCTTTTAATAAAGTTTTCAACAAAACCACAGATGCTGTGAGAGCCTAAATTGTCACCGAAAATAGCAGTCTACCTTTGACAACTGCCCATCACCTATAAGAATACCCATCTCCTCCACCTTTTATGAGAGGCTCAAATACCTTGCTTATCCCAAAATATTTAAAGAACAAGTTGCATTTGATAAATGGATCTAATGCCACTTGATGCAAATGCAAACTGATCCAATGGAGGATCTGTAATGAGACAAAATGAGTCAGTGTTAGATTAACTGCAAAAATGTTATGTTACTTTTTTGAAGAACGAAGAGGATTGATGACTTCAAACACATCCTGATAGAGTTTAAGGATTAGGAAAAACTTCACGCATCTGCATCGCTGAATCAGTTGAATTCTTCATCCTCCGTGTCGCTGTTGAACAATTCTGCAAATTCCAGGGGAATACAAACATAGAATTATATATAGAATTCAAAGCGGTATGTCTCTCTTTTGTAAACTTCTTTATTTTTCGGTGGTACTACTGTTTTTTAATCAGTCACAAGATTTAACAAGTGTAAAAGTGTAGTAAAAAAGTGACGAGAAAAAGAAACGTGATTTATAGTCCAGAAAATACAGTAGTTGTTTGTATTGCTTTGTCTACATTTTACATTTACGGCGTTTGGTAGACAATTTTATCCAAAGCAACTTACATGCAGTACATTTGTCAGTAGTTGGACATTCACAAACCAATGGCGGTGCAAGCCATGCAAGGAGCACCTAACCAATGGGAGCAATTGGGGTTAGACATCTTGCACAAGGATGCTTGGAGGTAGTCCAGCTACTTCGGGGCTTAGAACCCAGAACCTTCTGGCTGTCAAACACCCAGGCCATTAGACCACACTGTACTCTGAGGGCCTCATGCATGTATGTTAGCAAATGCAGCGTAAAAGCGAGTGCAGCTAGACAGCGCATGCTGTGCCATCACATTTTACTTTAGATGTACTAAACTTGTGGCTGATCACATAATCAACATGCCCTCTAAACTTGGAGTATAGACACTGTGACACTGAGTAGTTTATGTTCCAGCCTTTATCCATAGGTTGCGGCACCCAAAGGCAATGGAACACCCAGAAAAACGAAACAAAAGGTTAACAATCATGAAATATACCTTGTTATAAATAGTATTTGTGGTATGGTACTTAGTATGGTATGGAACTTCTCTATATATTTCGTCAAACTTAAGCTTTTCGTAGGGAAGTGGAAGAAGACATGGCAAAAAAGGCAAAATATTTATTTTAGCAGTGCCAAAATAATGTCCTTTCAGCACGTCTCCTTGGCCTGTGTCTTTGTCTTGCTTGGATGACTTGCCATTGCTTCCCCTATACAAGCACAAATATGCACAAAACTCGCACTCCATGAATGGATATGCATGAATAGGAAAGCCCAAGTTTCGATCCTGCGTTCGTGCACCAGGCAGAATAGCGTTTTAGCCATGTGCTATTTGGTCATAAATGCCATGTTTTTAGGTGCAGATTATGCCTAAAATGCAAAAGGATCCAGCTGCAGCGTCACTCTGTGGAACAATCCCTCCGGGGAACAATCATGCTCCCCACCCTGCCTAACAGAAACATTTAACTCTTAACAGAATTAATAAGGGACACATAGGCTGGCTGGGGTGCACCAACATTATTCACTTTTAAACTCAATTCAATCACGGTTTAACTACTAACCTGTTGCACCAAACTTTAAACCTAGTTTAAATGTAGTTTGCAATTGATCCTAGTCCTCAGTTTAATTTCCATTTAAACCTAGGTTAAATTCAAGTCTGACACACCAGTAATTTTAATTAAAGAAATAATTAATAAAGATATAAATACACTCAGCAATGCCAATTGAAAATCACACAAATCATACACAATCAGATGGCGCCGCCGTGTGGCCAAATACAAGATTTCTGAGTACATTAGTGTTAGACAGACACTTCTATGACTTCTCTTAGTATTCTCTCTATGTAGTGAAAAAATGATGCTTTTATAAATCAATGTGTATTACCCTTGTAAATAGACTAAATATTTTATTACACACATGTCAGCCAAACAAGGCGCCAACAGGAGCAGTTAGGGTTAGTGTCTTGCTTAAAACAGTGATTTCTCAATCACCTATCACCACACTCTACCCACTGCACCACTGTTACCCTTGGGTTCATGTTTATGTTTTTAAAGTATGTCTGATTAACCCTCTTAATGTACTCAGAAATCTTGTATTTGGCCACACGGTGGCGCCATCTGATTGTGTATGATTTGTGTGATTTTCAATTGGCATTCCTGAGTATATTTATTTCTTTATTAATTATTTCTTTATGTATTTAGGTTGTTTATTTGTGCCTTTTAACCCTGTTGTTGTCCTATGGTTTAAAAGTCACATCGTGTTGTGCCAGCAGTGTACTTCATATGTCTGTGTAAGCTGTAGAATTAGGTTTAGCGCCTTCTATCTGCCACAAAGAGCTAGTGATTTGGGTGATTTTGACCCAGAGGACATTACAAGGGTTATGGGCTTTATCGTGATGGGAGGACATTTAATTTATTCCCTTTGGGAAGCCTACTGAGACTGAGCATTGACTATTTACACAGTGAACTTGACTTGGCTTCAATGGTAGCAGTATATCACTCCCTGTCCTTTCTGTGTACATAATGTCCTATGATGTATACTCCATGTGAGTCAAGAAAACCAAAGTTCAGTAGCAATTTAAAACAAAATTGTAGGTCTCTGCTTATGCTACATAAACTAAACTGTTATTATATTTTTATTAAGAGTGCCAGCACGGACTTTGACATGGTCAAGGATTATGCTTCATGGAAGGTGCGTCGAATCCCATTAAAATACTGTAGATGAGTGGACCTTTTGTGTTTTTTCTAAGGTTATGTATTTGGGGTAGGCTGTCTGATGAGCTGCCGTGCACTTATTTAACAGGTTGTAATCATTTTGGAGTCACGTCAAAGCTCTTTTGATGCATAGAACTATTGTGTATTTCCAGGACAATATTAATTAAAGTGCAAATTAAACATGAAACTTCAATTCTCTTCAAATTACACTAAAAGGGCACTGTGGGGAAGGAGGCAGAGCTCAGTGCAGTCGTTACTTTTTAGACTTGCATTTGACAGAGAGGTCCTTGCTTGCTCCAATGTATCATTTTCCTAAGTAACTCTTCACAAGCTGAAAACTGCATGAACATTCTTCTTATAGCATGTTATACTCTTTTTTTTCTGCGGTTGCCATGGTGCAGTGTAGTATCAGAGTTCCATTGATAATGGCTTTCTATAGTCATGCACGCACTTAACTAACCGTGAACATACCTTGAATTGACTTAACTAACTCAGATCAGTTGTTCTGAAACATCTCAGTTTCTCAACACAGAGTTCAGGGTTAGTTTCAGTTTGTTAAACTTGTTTTCTGAAATAGGGCCCTGCACCTTCATTAACCACAGAGACCTTGAACAGTTGGTAGTGGACTAGACTCTTGGCACTGTCTTTGGTGACAGTCAGGATGGCGAATAGTACAGTATGTCATCAGGATTTTGGCACATTATCCTAAAAGGATAATGTGTGTCACTATTTCACGAATTCTAAACTCCATGTTAATATAACAATAAAAACAAATCACTGAATAATGTGTAGTAAGCCTGGGTCACCCGCAGTAAACAGTTTAATTCTAAACTCATACCTTTTTGCATTAAAATGTATTTCTCATTCTCTGCACCCATACTAAGATACACATACACACATCCTGTGTGGGTTTACGACCTAACAACCCCCACCAAAGATAAACAAACCTTGGTCCACAGGAAACAAAAGACATGCATCTCTCCTGTACCTCAATAAAGACTATTAATGTATTATTTATACTGATAACCACTGGCATACTATGTTTTATAATGCTATTCTACTAGGTTTGTATACCTATGGTTGACAAAAATGAACTAAAGTCAAAGTTAAATGTGTCTTAATTCTGTTTTTCACACTCTGCAAACCATCTTAGTGGAATTTGGAAATGACATAATTTACGACATCCTGAACACAGCCCAAGAGAAATAATTCTCTTTGTCTCAAACTCAAGCGTCAGCTAAAGCTTTCTACAAGCCTTAAGATTGAATATTAACTGTATTCTAAACTCACACGTAGAAACATTCATGATACATAGATCTGTGTTATAGAACATAAGTATGTATGTAGACACCTATTACAAATTTAATTACCATCTAATTATGGTATAAATACCATACAATAACGTCAATATGCCATGTCTGATATCAAACTGAGTCCTTTTTAACTGTGATTGTATTTTCTGGAGCATTTGAATATTTTAAAGATGGTTTAATCCAGATAAAAGCTTATTCAAGTTTTCCCAGAGTCAGGTCAGGAAACACACACACTAGGGCACACCCTAAGAGACACTCTCAGCCCCTCCCTAGGGCCAGTATCCCCAGTCAGAAAGTTATAAAAACCCAGGGCGAAACCCCCTCTTTGTGTTTTCCTCTTCGTCCCTCTGCCGAAAGACCCCTCTCTGTTGGCCTCTCTGCATCTTTCCTGCACCCGGGAACCAGTGACAATGTAAGGATTTGGGTGTTACCCAAAGTATCTTGCCTCGTGATCTGCAAAGACCACGATGAAATTAGCTTGGTAATTTTACCTTAAGACTTCTTTTATTTTATTATATCAGTAATAGCTTTCATAGTTGTTCTTTAAGTTTTGTTTGTTGTTTAATTATAATTCGCGACAGGATCGTGTTAGACGCTAACCAGCTGATGTCGGACCCCTATCTCTGCCCCGTTAGCAGCCACGTGGCTGGAGCTAACCGAGGCCCGAGTAAAGCTAACATAGGCTAGGAGTTAGCATAACATAGGCTAGGCTAGAAGTAGCTAATTAAGCTACGCTAAGCTAAGGCTAAGTTTCAGTAGGTTAGTTGTGTAGCAGTAGCCAGATCAGTGTTCAGTGTAGCTGGGCAAACCACTTTCACATGGTTCAAATGGCCCAGCTAGCATAGAGCTGGCGGTCCGCTGGCGGTCCGCCAGGTTCAAAGTTGGCGGTCCACCGGCAGTTAAAGCCGTCGGACCGCCAGCGTTTTTGCTCATCGTTTAACAAGCGGTCCACCTGCGGCTGAACGGCATTCTAGACAGCGGTCCGCAGGCCCATTGCCCGACCAGAATTATTGGCTATATCCCAGACCTGTACTGCCCTACAGTACAGTAAACTTATTGAGAAAAAATATTTTAAATGTTTTGTTGTCCTGACAATAATGTGGGCACACATTTATACACACAGTTGTTAACAATAAAACAACTTTAAAATATTCTTTCTCAGTACTACAGTTTTAGAGTGTCTTGCATTTTGTAGGGCAGTAAGGCCTATGGCTTATGTTCTGGATTTTTACTGTTATCTTATTTAACTTTAAAAAAAAATGCAATTAGTTATGACATTCAAATGTAATACAATACAAACAATAGATATTTAGCCTAGGCCTAGTTTAAAAAAAGTCAAACAATATTTAAAATTAAACATTAACTTTATTATTGCAGTCCCACACTGGGCCCTTGCCTTTGGCGCTCTTTCCCAATCCCCCTCTGTCTGAAGCTGAAGGTTTCAAACACACCATGCTGTGCCAGCAGTGCACATCATATGCGTAAACTGTAGAAGTAGGTTTAGCGCCTTCTATCTGCCACAAAGATAGTGATTTGAGTCATTTTTGACCCTGAGAACATCACAAGGGTTAAATCAAATTCTATTTCAGTGTTGTGTAGTGCTACACTACAAAGATGGTGTCTGTCTGTGGAAGACATTCACTGCAATGGAGAGATTAATATAGTGTAAATCACAACGGGCATACTAGTCTAAATTACGAAGTACTATTTTACATTTCAAGTACAGTGCATAAAGGCAGAATTTCTGCTATATCCCTTGTGATGTCCTCTAGGTCAAAATGACCCAAATCACTAGCTCTTTGTAGCAGATCTTGAACACAGTGAGTAAAGCGTCAGTTTTAAAGATGACCTCAGAAGTGACTGTTCTGCTGAAATTATTTTGGCTTATTTAAACCCGGAAGTAACCGCGCATTTTGCCTGGACCATCAACTGTAAAATAAAAGCGCGCGGTTAGGGGTCAACTGTAAAATAAAGGCGGTTAACCCATATACCGCTGGAGGACCACTCACGGACCGCCCGCTGCAAAACGACCGTCCACAGCCAAAAAAACTGGGCAGCATGCCGTCCTTAAAAAGACAGCGGACCGTCAGTGGTGGGCTGATGTCTTTTAGTGAAGATATACGGTAATCATTATTATGCAACATTTATACAGTATCACCATTTATTATGCATGCCACGTTTAATCACTTTTGAATGCTTTAATAAATATATAATTTCATAATAAGCAGTGTTTACTATTGTTTATTGTGTAAACAAAAACTAGGGTCCCTATTATCGTAAAGAATTCATAAATTCAGACTTATGATTGATTTTGATAAAGAGCATAATTTGGAAATAGTATTAATATATTAATAATCATAAATGTGACTAACGGCCTATAGGAGTTTTAATATACTCATATAAACGTAGTGGTGCCCCACTTTAATCCATATTAATTATGAAATATGAATTATGAAAAATATTTTTCATAAAATCTTCCAAGATTTTCAAAAACCCAAAATTCGTATGTAGGATCACTACATATATAATGGAGCCCCGATATTACTGTTATGACCAAAAATAGCCAGGAGCTATTAATAACAGATATCTATTAAATTTGCGGAAATGAAAACAAATAAACCAATAACACGGAAGTTTCACTTCTTCGCGCACCAAAATCAAAGTAGCTTACAGGCGACAGTTAGCATGCGTGCCAGTACGTCAACAGATTCACTCCAAACCCATGCTGAAACCTTACGCTTGAACACAGCCAGCATAAACAAACAATTAGTCCAACTAATTCCTTGCACTCAGTAGCGCTTTGATTGGTTTATGAATAGAGGGGCAAATTGTTGTAAATAAAATGTACTTACACAGCTGAGGCTAAAAGTAGGTGTGGGTTTGGTAGGATACTCATATGCATCATTTAGGCGATATTTACACAGTTGGGAAGGTCTAGCCAGGTTAACCCTTGTAATGTCCTCTGGGTCAAAATTACCCAAATCACTAGCTCTTTGTGGCAGAGAGAAGGCGCTAAACCTAA
>JAODUG010056383.1:0-14950 GCA_027564795.1 Aphredoderus sayanus
TAATCTGATCAGATTATGGTCTGACGATGATATATATATATACTTAACATATGTATTTGTTAAATCAAGCAAAAAATTATTAATTATACAATAGTAAATAGTAAAATCATCAGGTTTGTCTTGTAAGCATAATGACAGCAGCTGCTGCTTCCATTGTCAAATAATACTGGCCAGTAAGCATTTGCATATACCTAAAATTATTACAAATGTACTGTTACTGTCACAATTCAAGCAAGAGGCATAACACATTGCTGATCTCCATGTGTCTTATGTGGCATCATCTTTCCATCAACAAGAAAGCAAAAAACACCAATTATAATTCGCCATCTGAAAGTGAGGGATGGAGAGATGGAGAGAGATATAGGCATGAGATGAGAGAACATGTAATGGAAAGAGGAGAGGAAAAAATGAAAACAAGAGGACTAAACAGACCATATGGCAGCATAAACCGAACAACCAAACAAAATAATAAATTAAGGATTTTATGAGACAGAGATATGAAGGTAAACCAAAAATGCATGAAAGTGCCTCTTTTTATAGACTCCAAAGTATTTTTTAGAACATTGTTGTCAAGGGTCAAGTGCAAGTACAGGCGAAAAGAAATATAAACAAACTAAAAGAGCGTATGCTTCACGCAAATGGATTTAATCAAAATAATACAAAATGTACAAAGAACGACTCCTGATGTTACATGTATACTCTACACCGAAAGCAAACACTGTAAACAAAAAGTGCCCTGTGAACCACCCCAAACTTATATACCCCAAAACCAGCCCAGGTGAACCCAATTACACATTCCACCCAGGTGCAAACAATGTCCAATCCGTGTCATCCCCGGTCTCATACCGGTGAGACAGGAACAAAAGGTGACAGGTGACATTATGTCAGGTGACATTATGATGCTGTCCAACAAAGCCAATATATCTCACACATTCTTTAGTGATGGAAATGGCATGAACCTATAATTAATATTAATACTCTGAATTTCTAGTAAATTAATACTAGGCATCAGCTAAGACAACGTTTTTTTCAGTGGGAGGAATTACATTTTATAAATCATGAAAAACCACACAATAACACACATATGCATGTGTGTCTTTGCCTTTTTGTTTAGTTTAGTTTGTGTCTATGTATCTGTCTCCTATAGTACTTCTCATCTCTGTGCCATCTGACCCCCCACCCCATCAAATCCCCCTCCCCAAACCTTTCACTTTTAGTAATTCCAACGCTGCCTCTCTAGCTAGCTTGCTGGTGTAGCTCTTCTAATCCAGCTCTGACCTCAATCCTGTGATGTAACGGATCATGTGACGTAGACAGTAAGAGAGAGAGAGAGAGAGAGAGAGAGAGAGAGAGAGAGGGAGAGAGAGGGAGGGAGAGAGAGAGAAACATTCTAATCCTCACTGGTGAAGCCAGCTCCATAAACCACAGACCAATTACAAACTGATAGACTAGTGATGGGGGTGAGGAGGTTGGAGGAGAGAGTGGGGTAGGAAATGTGGGGATTCATTGAGGTTTCAAATGAAACAATTGCACACACACACACACACACACACACACACACACAGACACACACCTCTACACACACTATATATTTTAACCCCTGTTCCCTCCTCCCCGACACTCGCACACACACATGCACACACACACACACGCACACACACACACACACACACACACAAACTCCTCCTGCCATACAAATACACATCCTAGCCCCCACGTATACAAGCTCAGCTCAAAAACAACAAAAACAAAAACAGCTCAAAAACATCAAGTCAACATGTTTCTTTTAGCCCAGTCAACGGCTGTTTACAAGCTTGTGTTTGTTATTTTACTCTTTGTGTGTTGGCCAATAACAGGAAGTAGAGATTGTCTGTCAGTCTTCCCCTCAGGAATCAATGAAACATTATCATAACTTTCCACTTTTTATAATAATAATAATAATAATAATAATAATAATAATAATAATAATAGGGTGAGCCTCCCTGAAAAATGACTTAGCAAAATATGTGTGATTTCAAAAAAGATGGAAGGGGATTTATTAATTGATTCCTGACATGTTAATCCTATCATCACTTCCAAACATAGCAGTGCAATAGCAAACTGACACGTCCTTTCTCAGAATAACTTGTGGGCATAGTAAAATAGTCACCTTCTGGTCACTTCTAAGAGGTATATTACTCCAAATAAAGGATGAGGATAGGGCATGTTATGATGGCCATGTATTATAAACCAATGCCTTATAGTTTATTTTCTTGTTTGTATATAGGTGTATTGTAAATTGGGATGTAACATCTTTTTGTTACCAAAGACAAATACCAATTGTAGATCCTCTCTGAGGCATGCCTCAATGTAAAAAAGCCATTGTATATTTTCACCCTGTATTACGACTTCTCTTCATTGTTTCTCTAGCTCTTCTTTAAACCATAATGCCCCATCTCTCTATTCTTCCACCATCTACCCTTTTGATTATGTTCTTGCATCACACACTGTGCCAGTTGGGTACTGCTAATCTGGGGTCTGTCTCTCTGTACCCCCTCCTCCCTTCACACACACAAACATGCACACCCGCTCCATCCCCACCAATCCCAGCACTGTGTTAATCTGGAACTGGTCAGCACTTTGAGCGGGCAGACAGACAGATTGGCTCTAATCCCCCGAGTGCCACAGATGGAGCACCACTACAGACCTTGGGGAAGGTGAACACACACACACACGCACAAACACACACACACACACTCACACACACAGACAAGCAAACATACAGTACCCCAACATAAGCACACAGCCAGACACACATTTGACACACTCCTGGGCTTAAATATACAGTGTAATATACATAATATATAATGTACAAAATATATATATATATATATATATATATATACTTATACTGTAGCCCCCCCAAGTATATATTCATCAGTACAAAGTGTTTTTATATATTGTATATATATACTTATACTGTAGCCCCCCCATGTATATATTCATCAGTAAACAGTTTAATACCAGTAATTATGAGACCAATTTCCACCTCAACCTTTTAAATACAACCTGCAGTCTGTAGCGGAAAACATTATAATTCGAGCAAAACAAAACATAAAAACACAAATTAACCAATATGGAATTAAAATCATATAGGCTATATGGACCACAAACAGAAACTGTTCCCACTGTGCCAGTTAAACTCAGGATTTAAATAATTTATATATATTTTTCCTTTAATATTACAGTTACATTAGGTTAGCTTTTGTATCTATTTTGACTTTTTATGCCAATGTAGCTATGCTACTTGTTCAAAACAACTGGATTAAAGACTAGTGTTTGATTAGATATTTGTTTGTCTGTTCTCCATTGTAATTAACTTAACATAACTCTGGTCATTGTCTCTCTCTCTCTCTCTCTCTGTGTGTGCATGTGTCTTTCATTGTATTGAATATGGCTGAGGATGTCCTTAGCCGCTTTAATCAAGGAAGTAGAAGGATATAATTAAACTGATGAGAGGAGATGTCAACCCATAAGAGGTAAATTATTGTTTATGTGAGTGCATTGTGCATATGTCTACAATATCATATTGATAAAGAACCTGGACATTTTGTAAATGCTGAAATGGTTATAAGTCATAGATGTATACTTTCCTTGGTGCAGTAGGCAGACAAGAGACATACTGTAGATTATAATGGCCTCTTATAGCTACAGAAACCAGTGTTATTTATTTAATTATAGTCTATGCAATAAGAGTGGTAATATAGCAAAAGCCCATCCAGGTGCATTGATGGCATTTCTGATTGTGTTTTACAAAAGTCAGTTTCAGAGTCTGTTTGAGTTTAACCATTGAAACAATTTATTGTGCTTTTCTCCCCTCTTGTGGTCGATTGACAGAACTCCAAACCACACCCGTTTCCACAATGTAAGCTCTCTACCAGTAGCCTACGCGTTTACTTTCAGGCCTGTACAATGCAGAGGACGTTAGGCCTTATATCAGAATAAACATAGAAAGTAGATGTACTTTCAATTTTATACATTGCCTATTTTATATTTAGGCCTACATGTCCTCTTCTGCTGTATGTTTTGGCTAGGCTATAACATATTATACTACTCTGTTTTATGATGAGTACACATACCTGAATAGGCCTAACATAACTTTCATGAGTTATATGTTGCATGAACATTGCTTGGTTTGATGTTTGCTGGTGGATGGATATATAGTGCCCATGACACACATGAGCACTTGACAGTTATAGTCCCTCAAGCTGTCAGCTTTCAGTTTTGCTATATATGCTCAAGACAAAGCCTCCGTCATAGTACAAATTGTGTAACATCCATTTATTTCCACCTCATATGACAAATCTGGAAATTACAAATTATTTAAATGAAACGTCCTCAACATTTCAAATAATAAAAATCATACTCAGAAAATGTAAAAGACTTAAGTTAAAATGGTGATGAGTCAACCTGAGAAACATTATACAAATGGTGCAAGAGAAGCAAAGGGGGGGACATACTGTATACAGAAAACCTGATCAGAATTATTATTTAAGAATAGCAATAAATGTTCACTTCACTTTTCAAAAATATTGCATCTCAACTTTGGGTTTGGGAGACTATAATGAATCTCCATGTAACTTCTGTAATAAAAACATCATCAACCTTATTTTAAAACGAGCCTGTATTAAAAATATAACTAAGATCACATCTCAGTTCACATTTTGGCTTTGGTGTAGATTACTGGTATGTAGCCAATTTAAAACAACATTAACAACTCTGGTTAAATTCTTCAGACAAACAGGAAAACAGATCAAACTTTTGTTTACCTGAACCTTTCTATGTACATAGAAATCAAATATTTCAAATCGGTTCTGTTCTGCTCAAATCTATCCGAATCTGAATCATCCCCCCCAAGTCATTCACAAATAGCTTTTTTTTTTTAAGTGAAAAATCCGAATGCATCTTTGAGTATTACACCAACCATGACAGTGGTGAACAATATGGCAATAAAAAAAAAACCATCTCAAAATATGCGTATGAATAATATACACTGTGCTGTACTAATCAGAGATTACACTAACACAAACAAATACAGATGAATATTCCAGCCTTGCTATGAAGAGAGACCAAAGACCAGGGCCTATTGAGTCTCTTGTCATGTTATTGGTGGCTGGGAGAGAATAGGAGAAAGGGACATGTAGGTTCTTTTAGCACCCTGTTGGGAATAAGACAAGCAAATCCCAGCATACATTTAGCAGTCCCCTCCTCCTTTCCATCGCTCCAAAATTTGCATTGTTCTATCTCACACCCTTTCCTTCACAAAAATGATTTCCCAAATGAAGTAGGTTTTTGAGCAAGAACAGAAACATTGCAAACTAGAAGATGTGTATTGGTGTGTGTGCTTGTGTAGGTCTTATCACCATAAAGAGGTACATGCACAAAGACAGAGTACCGTAAAAGGCTGCTTCTGAGAGCACTAAGAAAAAAAACACGACTATACACTTTCTTAATAATATAATCAGTTTTTCTCTATATACTATAAACACAGGGTAAGAAGGAAGGATTAGGTGAGGTATAATTGGAGGAAAGGGAAGATTGGTGAAAATAGAGAGATTCTTTATGCACGCTCTCCACGGATACGGCGTGCCAGCTGGATGTCTTTGGGCATGATGGTGACACGCTTGGCATGGATGGCGCACAGGTTGGTGTCCTCAAACAGGCCCACCAAGTAGGCTTCGCTAGCTTCCTGCAATCAAGAGTAAAACAAAATTATTTGCAGCAGTTACACTGCTTCTATGCAGTTTCCTTGTAATTATTGAGAAAACATTAAATAAACCTTTACATTTGCATCCATATTACAATAGTAACTGTGTGTGCTTACCAACAGTACTTTAACTTAGCATAGGTGTAAGCTGCTTTTGGCCTTGTAGGACCTACCTGTAGAGCACCAATGGCTGCACTCTGGAAACGCAGATCAGTTTTGAAGTCCTGAGCAATTTCTCTCACCAGACGCTGGAAGGGCAGCTTGCGGATGAGCAGCTCAGTTGACTTCTGGTAACGTCGGATCTCACGCAGAGCTACAGTGCCAGGCCTTTACAATATTGGTGGGAAGAAAGAAAAAAATATATTCTCACATTCTGTGTCCCTGTAGACACAAAGTCCAATGACTTGTCTTCTGAAGGCCTTGTTAATGTCTCACCTGTAACGATGGGGCTTCTTTACACCACCAGTGGAAGGAGCACTCTTGCGGGCAGCCTTTGTGGCCAGCTGTTTACGAGGGGCTTTGCCTCCAGTGGACTTACGGGCAGTCTGCTTTGTACGGGCCATGGTTACTAAAGGTCACCTAAAGGAAGAAATGTATGGTTTTGCTGTAACACAAAAGTGCCTTAAAGTACATTAATTTGTGTGTAACTTGTATAAACACGTTTTCCAAGTATGCTCCATTTCACTAGCAGTTCCTATAATAATAATAATAATAATAATAATAATAATAATAATATGCCAGAGTTTTGATAGAATTCTCAAGTAAATTGTTTACAAGAAGGAGCCAACCATATAATGAAAATACATTATATTCCAAACATATTCCAAATAAGACATGCAATATCAATCACAGTTGACGATCTGATTGGCTAAAGATGAAAACGTTTGCGTAAATATATGAGTTTGTCCAATCATCATCAAGTATCAAGAGAGTAGGTGGAACTTACAGGTCCCTGACTGTGTTGCTAGATCCACCCACTCCGTTCTGATGATGGCGGCGGTTTGATGCGCAAACGGGATAAAACCCACGGCAGAAGAGCACAGGAGTAGCACATAAACAATTCCAATTTTCTAACTACCAACTAAACCAATCAACGTACCAACTAAAGAACAACAAAGAAGACACATCACGAAACTCATACATTAATGAAAGGAAGCTGTACGGTGCCTAACCGTTGCGTAAAACCGAACGGAACCCGCGCATAGTTTGAAACAGAATTTTCCCTCAACTGAACGGCTGTAATGTACTGTAGAAAAAGACTGCATTTATCCGTCCTCTCAACGGCAGTTTATTATCTTTCCACACTGTGTAGTACTGTTTATGTATTAATATGAATGCGAATGTATCAGTTTGTAACTTAAATCTGAAAGTACTTAGCCTCACGTTTGTGATAACAAAATTTGAAGGACTTACCTACGATTAAAGTCTCAATAGAAGACGTGAGAAATGTTTTGCTTGGCTATTTTCTTCTTCGTATCCACAATGGAAACTAACGTCCAGCGGGAAAATGGCCGCCGCGTCAATCATTTGTCCCACAATGCAACTGTATTTACTAATTTCATTCCACGTTAATGAGTTATTCTAGATTTAAGTCAACATAACCCAAACGCAGTACCATAAATCGAATATTGACCAGGCAGACTTACCGCGATGCGGGATGATTTTAAACTATTTCGTATGCTGTTTGCAGGAGTACTGTACAGTAGTCTAGTATGAATTTGCTTGTATTTTGACATGTTCAAACGCGTCACCGTCCCACTTTACTTATTTTTGTCACATTTATCCGGGAATATAGTCACTCATCTATTTCTAAATTGTCCAGCCATATAGACAATTTATCTATGTAGTTTGGAAAAGGTATGCCCTCTTATTAGACACATTGGCATATTGCTTTATAAGCCTACGTGATATTTGGAAAACACATTATACAAAATATTGCAACTAAAAACCACAGAAATCCATTTATTATGCTGACATGAAATACAAAGTAGAAATTCATGCTTTAAACTATGACTAAGTACATAAATCAGAAACGGTAGAAAAAAAGAGGTTACTGAATCAACCTGAGAACAAAATTTAGAACATTAGCTGTGGATAATGAAGACAAAAAATAAAACAGGTCTGCTACATATATGCCACTTTAAGTTTGTCAAACCATGCATTGTCATTACACCATGAGGCATCTAACAACCAATTAATGAAAAGTTTGTAATTTGATACACTTACACTGTAGGCTATGCCTAAGAGTAGAAATACATAATTATTGTAAAAACAAATTTAATTGAATTTTTGTTACCAAAAAGAAAGAGGCCCATTATTTAAAGTTCTTATCAAGATGAAACAATTAATTTTGTCTGCATTGCAAAAACATAGAAATCTATATAGCCAACTAGACATTTCACTAGCTAGCTAATTTTGATGTAAGGAGCAAATTTATGTGATTAAAAGTTTCAACACAATGATATTCTAAGCAAAAAATTGCTTCTATTAGCACCAAAGGTGACAAGATTACACATTTTACAGTCATCACAATCATTTCAAATAAAAGTACCTCAAACCGAACAACTAACAAAAGTAAGGTGAGAGAGTGGTAAGGTGAAAACAGAATAATATGTAATAAATCAGAGAAAGCATTTTATGCACGTTCTCCACGGATACGGCGTGCCAGCTGGATGTCTTTTGGCATGATGGTGACACGCTTGGCATGGATGGCGCACAGGTTGGTGTCCTCAAACAGGCCCACCAAGTAGGCTTCGCTAGCCTCCTGCAATCAAGGCAATATAATGGGTTTACGGATGTGTAAAATAGCCTATTATAACAAATCAAAGAAGAATAAGCCACCTGAAAGCAGCACTTGAATTTGAAAAAATAAATAAGTAAATAAAAAACAAACAACATAGGAACTGGTTAGTCAATAACACATCTTCCACTCACCTGCAGAGCACCAATGGCTGCACTCTGGAAACGCAGATCAGTCTTGAAGTCCTGGGCAATTTCTCTCACTAGGCGCTGGAAGGGCAGCTTGCGGATGAGCAGCTCAGTTGACTTCTGGTAACGTCGGATCTCACGCAGAGCTACAGTTCCAGGCCTATAAGCAGCGCACAGTTTTTTACTCAAATAAAGGTTACTGACATACTCCCCACTACGTTATATAATAAAGCATTTCTTTGGCACTGAATAATAACAAGCTGTGACAGTAGGCATATAAAAACATCTAAATCAAAAATAATTGCAAAAAGGTTATATCCTGCATAAAAATAACAACTCGATGTACTTTAACATATAGTGTTTTAATTGCCGAGTAGCCACATTATTGTATCATATTATATTCATTATACTAAGTTCTTACCTGTAGCGATGGGGCTTCTTTACACCACCGGTGGAAGGGGCACTTTTGCGGGCAGCCTTTGTGGCCAGCTGCTTACGAGGGGCTTTGCCTCCAGTTGATTTACGAGCAGTCTGCTTTGTACGGGCCATTGCTACAGATCACCTGAAGGTAAAATGTTGTTTTGCTTATTTATATTATAATGAATTAATAATAATGCGTTTCAGAGATTCGTTTTAAAAGTATTGAAACTGCACATAATTTAAACGACAGGTACAATAATGACAAGTTCATTCTTGAAAATATCAGTGACCGTATGACAAGTTCTTATCTAGCGTTATCTATAACAACATGCGAATTATGCAATACGAGCAATTAAAACGACAACTGATGTAGCAAATCATTTTATAGAACTGTATTATACAATCCAATAAATGTCGCTTCTAAAGCATAGGGAGGGACTTTTGTGTCCTAACCAATAACAATAAACGGTTCACCAAACTGATCCCGCCCATATGTATTGAAAAAGTGGCAGTTTGTTTCGTTGATCTGGATTACCCGCGTGCGCAACACTCTTGTTTTTATATTCAAAATAAGCTATTTTGCAGGGAAACCAAGGTATGCCGCCCGCGCGGGCTGTACAAGCTGATAAACTGTTGTTCTCACAAGGTGATGGCTGGTTGCTTGCAATAAGAATGTAAACGGGAAGAAAGATCGTTGTTGAAAAGCAAAGCCAGCTTATAAACACGACCAAATAATATCGATACGGCGGCATCAAATCTCAATATTTATTTTGAAGTAGATAGTAGACATGTCAGTGGAACTACTGATGAACAATATTTTGTCAGATGACCCCTCACTTTAGGCGCTTTTCCGAGTCAAATTCGACTAGACCACAAGTACTATCGACTCCTCAAGCAAGCAGAAAATAGCTTGCTTGTTTTGCATTTTCCTTTTCACAAAAAATAAACCAAACAAATGTGGTTCAACGAATATTAAACAGAAGGTAACGCTGTTATTAAAATGTGACACTTACCTTACAAAACTTAGTGATAGGCTATAGCTTAAATTTGTGAAATAATTTTCAACAGTCTAAAGCGTTGTTCTCGCAATAAAATGAAGGGAGGAGAAAAGGAAAAAAGAACAAGAGCGATAGGAGACACGTTTCCCATAATGCATTTGAGGAAACATTGTACATACAGCAACATGATAAACCAAACATAACCCCCTCTAGATTCAATGCAACAAGTCGCGAGAACTTAGGTTTTTGGTTATTATTTATTATCAGTATTTTGAGAGCAATACATTTCAGTTAAAATAATTAAATAAAAAATGAAGCAATGTCAATGTTAAATACTATATATATCCAACATAACTAACATTTGGCTGAGCCTGAGCCTACTATTATATGACAAAACAGTTTGTCTGCACATACTAGACTACATTTTGTTTTGTTTAATAGAATGTAAGCTACACAAAATTAAGAAACATTAAAAACACAAAACTTATATTACTAATATTTAAAATGAAACATTAACCTTGAATTACTCAAAGTTTTCATTATTTACTATTACCCGTGGGCGAGTGTACAAACCTTGTACACGTTTAAATATGACAAGCTTTTAAACTATATTTGCCTAGTATTTATATAAATATTCCTGTTGGCGGCGCCACTTTTGAGTTATGTCAACATCTCTAGCCAAGAAGAAGAAGTAGCGTTGTGTCCACTTGTTCAAGATGGCGGCCGCCAGGAGATTAAAACGCGTGGCGTCTTCACAACCAGGGTTTCTCTCTTTTAAGGCAGATTCTGGAGATCTTGGAAGGAGTCGGAGAAAGCGAGTGAATAAAAACAAGAAAAAGAACTGGAACAAATTCAGTGACATCCAAGATGTTGAAGAGTTTTTAGACGACGTGAGACTTCAGGAGAGGGCAACGGGGTACGTATGCATGGACTATATCCCTTTACTGCTAATAAAACTATCAAAAAATAAACCAGAGGTCAAGCGCAAATAATCGACAAATCAACGATTATTCATAAACGCTTGGTATAAACGTGCATTTTGTCAACTGGGCTGCAAGTTTTATCTGAAAATGTAAAGACTGAAGAATGTCTGATGGGGAAGTCGTGCATACTCGCATGCCATTATGACTTTATTGTCCAAGACTATCTATTCCAATAGTTACTATATTCCAGTAGTGACTATCTGTTCCAGTGGTTACTTTTAGCGATTTGTTAGATAGGCACTAGTACGTATTCCTTATATACTAGTAATTATTAAAATAATTACTAGTATTTATTTTAACTTTATTAGTTACATTTTAAATCTAATTGGCAGCATTACTGTATAGCAGCAATATTCACAATATCTCAGCTTTGGATTTAACCATGTACAACTACAATGTAGCTATAAACAAAATCACATAAGGGCAGGTTCTCTGTGTTAGTTTCTCTTTAGCCTTAATATCTTGTTGCTACTGTAGGCTAAACTATCAATGTACTGTGTAATATAGCCAACCATTTACTTTTCAAAACACATGCATTTTCCAAACACGATGCAGATATATATATATATTATAGTGTGACTATTGTGTAGAATTATGTTATTAACATACTGTACCCTTATGTTGCATATAAATGACAGGGGCCTTGTAGCTGAGAAATCAGATGAAAGTTTATTCTTCTTGGATGTTGGAGATGATGAGAGAACCACAGCGAAGGGTAAATCTATAATCTTGCATTATTTTTCAGGACACTGAGAAATCATGTAATCATTTACCCTTTTGGGTATCAGTACTGTAGGCCTAGTACATTCACCCGCCAGTACCTGATTTTGAAAAGGTCTCATTTTATTACTTTGTGTTAAATTTTGCTAGTATACCTGCTGTTTAGGTTAATGCTGAATATATTCTTCCTGCACAGCTGAGGAGCCTGTTGAAGGTGTGAAGAGGAAAGGGAAAGCCCAGCGCCCTCTGAGGATAGACCTGATACTGCAGAATGACTCTCTCATCCCACCACCTAAAGAGTAGGTTATCATATACAATTACCCTGGCCTTATCTGTTAAGGTTAAGAAGTGATACAAGATTTATTGGAAAGTCACTCAATAAAACAAACAATGTATTTATTTTTCTTTTGTATTCCATGTGTAGTTCCATGTGTAGACAACAACTAAAACATGAACCATAGGTCTAGAATAAATCAGTTTGTTTGTAATAATATCATTTGAGAACACAGTCTTAGATGTTCTACCTATTTGTTTCCTATGATGATCCCATCCTTGCGCTCCCAGTATTCCTCTTCTCGGAATGTGAAGATATCCGTGGAGCTCAGAGGATTGTTATGTGGACATTTCTCTGGGATCTGAGGACAAACAAAAGTACAGATGGAACTGTAACTTAGAAAGATTTATAATTTACTACAACCCCTTTCAACCATTCTCTTTACCCCATAGTTTGCCTTATGCTTTATTTATTTCTTATTGTTCACCGTGGCACATAGCTAAGTTAGTTTGTAGATTCCTAACTTGGCAGGAACATGCCTAACCCTTGTTGGGTGTCTTGTTCCTTTTTATTCTTGTAATTGTACTCACTGTAATTTATCGCTCACAAATTGTTTGCTATCTAACCAAACTGTATATTGTACGTCTAGCGTATTGGCCCACCAACAGCCCAATGCCAAGAAGCTCCGTCGTATCGCTCAGAAGGCGGAGCACCTTGCCGCAAAGGGCGTGATTCCACGGAGACAGAGACGGCTGATGAACAGACGTCCCACTGTCAGGACGACAAAGAGTGCTGCAACAGAGGCGAACAACAACCCAGAAAGACCCTATTATGATATTTGGGGAGAACAGCGTGAGTTTTCAGTGGTTTTAAGTAGGACTGCGCAGAATGCCATGAAGTTATAGTTATATATTTATCATTATGGCATTGTCATGCCATAATTGGCAATTGAGTGCATGGGTTTTTATTTTTATTTTACACCCATTGGGGAGGAAAACGTGCAAATAAGTATCATGTTTTGCGTGTCGCAGTATTGGCGAACAGTCCAAAAAAAGAAACCTCCGGAATGAGTGCAAGATATGCTAGATGGTTTACAATTAGTATTTTCATTTAGCAGATGGTTTTATTCAAAGCGAGTTATAAGTATTAAGGAGCAGGTATGGTATCTTGCCCAGTGATGATTACAGGTAGGCCACTAAGCTGTCCTACCTTTGACATATCTGGAGATTCGAAGCCAATTAAATGGAAAGTGTTTTGGACACACCTAGTGTCAAGTGATGATCTCAACCTATGTGTGTACAGAGCAAAGTTTAAAAAAAAATTTTTTTGTTATTGTCATTAAGCCAAAGAAGCGGCAGATCCCTGGTACCTTCAACAGACTCGCAAGATGCTAGTCAAGGTGAGTATTCTAAAGTTATGTGCTGCTTTAGTTTCTCACTTCAATTCGTAAACATGTATTAATGATGCTTTAACGTTATGCATGACAGTTTTATTATTTTCAGTATTTGACTAATGCAGTTGTCTCATTGCTTTGTCAGCGTCCAGAGAAGATGAATGTGAAGCCATCTGTGCTTCCAGCAGTGGAGGTGATTGCCCCAGGAGGATCCTACAACCCAGAGTTCTTCTCCCATCAGGTAGCTCACAATACTACTCTTTCCCTTCACCATCAACTACAATTATTTATTAACATTTCTACCACTCAAAATGATAACATTTGACAGAAGCTTTTGATAGTTTAAAAAGAAAAGGTCCAAGACAAATGATTAGGTTTGTTTCACAAATGGGGATTATGCCTAGTCCTAGACTAGAAATCTTTTTCTCTTCTACATGATCCATCAGTAGAATGATCTTACCACTTGTATCTTTTCATGAGTCCTAATGAAGTGACAGGCAGGTGCAATAGTAAACATGAAGAAAATTCTCTCTAGACTTGAGTCTGGCTGAATGCCGCAAGGAAACTTTTCAGATAACATCAGCCTCTTTTTACATGTTAGCAGTTATATTGGTGTCCTTCTAAATAAGCCTGTTCTTCCTCCCCCTATCCATATTTGCTTTAGAACTTGCTACAGGAGGCCCATGATGTGGAGGTGAAGAAAATAAAAGAAGAACAGAGGATAGCGAGACAAGTGGCTGTAAAAAAAGAAGATTTAGCGACAGAGGTATGTTGTGCAGCGGCAAGGTGTACTCATCCTAAACACTTGAATTGAATATTTTAACTGTTATCAATATTTTTTCTTGTAGGAGACGGTATTTCACGAGCAGGTGGAAGGTTTGGTAGATGGAGAGGAAGAAGAGATTGATGAGGAAGGGAGTGACATGCCAGTGGGTGCCATCTCTTTAGCTGAGAAGAAGACAGAGCGACAGAGGAAGAAGGATAAAGCAGACAAGATCAAGGTACAAATGTTTAACTTGCATATACAACACTAATAGAAGTAAACAACTCACCTTATGCTTTATGATGCGTTCATGAGCCCGTGGACGTTTGCATTGCGGTTTTGGTATAGTAGCGCTCTTCACATGCAGTCCTGGCTGGGCAGTTTTAGAGTACCTTTTCAAGAGTACACTGGTTTGTTTCACTGTTTCTCGCCTTGTCCCTAGGACCAGCAGCGTCTGATGGAAAAACGGAAGTCGGAGAAGCAGCAGCAGCTCTTCCAGCTGCGCTCCATCAAGGCTTCTCTCCGACAGAGGGAGGAGAAGACCAAAGATCGGCAGATACTGCGTAAGGCAAAGCAAGAAGCTGAGAAATCCCAGCCCAGACGCCTTGGTAAACTTAAGTATGTGATTTGTTTTTAGACCATATGCTGTATTCTGGCATTTAAGCGTAGCCTATATATTCATCTACATATTTAATAAAAAAATATGTAGCATGGCAAAATATATA
>JAODUG010056394.1:0-14949 GCA_027564795.1 Aphredoderus sayanus
AGCTAGTGATTTGGGTCATTCTGACCCAGAGGACATCACAAGGGATATTGAAGCCTAGTGCACAACACATTTGAAGTGGCCTGAATGCCACTCCCATATACACAATCCTTTATCTGTAGCAAAGACTGCTGTTATTTTTCTGGAGTGATACAAAATATAGATTACTTCAATGCAGCTATGAAATGTTACCTGCAGGGAACTGCTGAATGGGGACAGATGGTACAGCCACCCCTTCAGACCAGTCAGCCACCTCTGGCTGTGTAAACTCAGCTGCTGGGGCGGTCCACTCTCCTTGGAATTCCTCCTTACCAACAGCCTTCTCAGCTGCTGCCTGCTCCTCCTTCTCAATCTAGGAGAAAAAACATCCATAAGCAAGTGACACCTACAAGAGCAGTAAAGTCCTAGCTTTTAAGTTGTCAGCCATTGGTCTGGGCTTCTGTTTTACCTCCTCTGGGTCTCTGTAGAAGAAGAGATCAGGCATGACCTCCCAGGGGTGTTCTCTGGAGATGGTTCCCCTCATCCTCAACACCTCCCTGGCCAACATCCACCACATCAGACCCACAGAGTGGTGACCCTGAAACAGTCAATAGTTCAGTCATTTTCCTGTGCTACTGCTCAAAGCAGGATATGTGACATAATTGCAAGTCAAAAAGGCACAAGTGTCCTATACAGAAACATTTAGCGGCATTTTGTAGCAAGTCTTACACCCACTCTCCAGAGTGGGAAAGAGGGGAGAAATAAGGCACTGCATCTCTCTCGCACACATCCTACACCCAGCACTGCACTGACAGGACGGCACTGGGCTCTAACAGCGTGCATGTCATGTTAAGGGTTACATTATACCATCAAATTAACAGCTGACGCATTATTAGACTTACAATCACACATCGGGTCTTGAGGCCTTACAGTCTCACCTTGTTGTTACAAGGGATGGCAATGTCCACGTATCTGAGAGGGGAATCGGTGTTGCACAGGGCAATGGTGGGAATGCTGACGTAGGAGGCCTCGGTCAGAGGCTGGTGGTCAGCACGGGGATCAGTCACGATCAGGAGGCGGGGCTCTCTGAATGCTGCCTGGATCTGATTGGTAAAGGTACCAGGGGTGAAGCGGCCGTGGAAGGTGGTGGCGCCAGTTGAAGAGGCGAACTTCAGCACAGCTCTCTGGTGGAAAGAGAACGTTTACACATAAGCTGCACGCACTTCAGTTTCTTGCACTCAGGAAACTGCATGGACCTTTCAGTTGTGGTAGTGTGGCACAGGTTGCTATCAAACCCCAGTCATGGGACATGTCCTGCTGGTGTTAGCGAATACCTGGCCCGTTCACTCTTGCACACTTCCGACACCTTAACACTGACATCAGTGCAAGGCTTTAACAGTGTGCGCATTTAGTAAACTAAAACAATGCTACGCTCTATACACCATCCAACAAACTTAATCACCCCATTTGGTATTTTATGCATTCTCACTTTGATGCATCTGGTTACACTCATTAAATACAGCCCGCCACCTTACCTGGCCAGTGTTCCTGGAGGAGATGACACAGACATCAGCTGGGTTCTCAATAGCAACAATGGCCCTGGCCGCCAGAAGCAGCTTCTCCCAGGTCTTCCTCAGGTTGATGATGTACACACCTGGTGATAAAGACTGATATATTAGACACTGGGGCAGAGAGCTGAGGAGTATGAAGTGTTTCACCCAATTCTGCACTTAAGACTCATTCGACAGGATAGTGGTGTGGCTCCGAAAGGCACTTCCTTTTACCTGAGGGAGAGCTAAGCTTAACTTACACTTGCATAATGGCTGTGTACAGCACAGAAATAGTCAAGGAATTTGGCAAAAGCAGCATTTCCTGTGAATACATTCTGCTGGCTTGTAATAAAAGATACCACGGCATTATTTTAATATGCTGCAAGTCAATGCCTATGTGGCATAAAGACACGACGAGTATTTGGACCCCATTTACTTTATTACAGAATATTATTGCCAGTTAGATACAGCACCAGAACACTAGGTGGATATAAACTGACGACTAGACATTTCTAGGGTATGTCACCAACACGTTCAATTCATCCACTCACCATCGCTTTTTCTCTTGTAGACGTAGTGCTCCATCTGGAAGTCCATGTTGGTGCATCCCAGATGGGTCCCTGCCGCCAGGAACTTCAGCACATCCTCCTCCTTCATTTGAAGGGCATCAAGACCTCCGGACATCGTGACCGCTTTCCCTGCGTTACGAGTTTTGATGGGAGAGCTGAGGGCGGGACGGAGATATGTTTAGACATTTTAGGTTTCGCCAATTTTACCTTGAGGCGACCGGTGCCGATTAAACCGATAGCCCGGAAATAAGTCACGAGGCATAGACAATTACTTACGAAAAACAGGGCAGTGCCAGTTTATATGCAGTGCAAATTTATATGTAAATAGTTATTTTCTGTAGACATGACTATTGCAGTCATGTCTACATGTCTAATGTTCCATTAGCGGTGGGTAAACGCAATAGCCGACATGTGGCGCGTGTCGGTAAAGCCCAAGCTAACCACGTTAGCATTATTTAGATTGTTAAGAACAACAAAATGGTGTGGGTATGAGTCCTAAATTACCATGGAGTTACACGTGTAGCATTTTATGTTTTAATAGGTGTATTTTCGGTATGAAATGGCGAATGTTTTCACACTAAAATAGTAGGTAAAACTCACCACGAAACAACGCCGTATGGAGATCCGACCACACGGTGAAAAAGAGAGCGCTGATAGGAAATGACGTTATTTTATAGCAAAAATGCCCGCCCGTGATTGGTTGTTTTTTTGTGTAACAATGGACAGGGTATTTGTTCTTTATCCACGGGATGGCGCTTTTGTTCCATCTTCTGTGGTTGTCATGCATGGCGTTTTACTGGCAAGCTAGTGATTACAACACGATGAGCCAACTAGAGGTCGGATGGGTATCCCATATTAAGACAATATGGGATGGAAAGACCATATTAAGACAATGCTGAGAGAGTTCTCAGTAGCATATGTTGCAACTTTATTTGCTATAGATAATGTGTTCCAGGTTAAATTATCATAATATGTACACAGTGAGATTGCTAAATATTAGAAATTATTTCAAAACAAATGTATTTTAGTTGTACATTGATTGAAATCGTTCTTTTGATTAGGAAGTCATAGAGAAAGAACACAAATCATTTTGGTAGTTTATTGGCTGTTTGGATTGAATGACTTGGCAAAGGGTTCAGAAAGGGTTGATGTGGGGAATGAGAGAACAACATGAACTAAATGTCTGTGGGAAACCCAACTATATAAATAAAAAGCAAACCAAACTGCAGATTGAATCCTTTCAACAATCATCACTTTGTATAATCAATTTCTGAGTCCAGTATTCTGTTTGACATTTTGCCTCATGTACACTAGATCAATGTCTTTAATAAAATGGAATGGCACGTTAAACACAAATTGTCCAGTAAGTCTAATCAGCCTTTACTAACTCATCCCAATGGGGCAGGAAGGAGGACATTTTAATATGACTGTCTTTGAGTTACTTTCCATAACTCCCATTTCATTTTACCACACCCCTCCTCTTATCTCTGTATGGCAGTACGATAAGTGTGCAGTCCACTCTTCTGGTGCAATAATTGGGTTACTTAATGTTAGCAACTTATGATGAACAAATACAAGAGTATTTCGGTAGTAAGAGTGAAGTTATGCACAAGCATATAAACATGGAATAATTTCAAAAGAAACTGATTTGACCCAAGCTTCCTGTCATGTCTACTTTATCATCATGATGACCCCAGTCCAGCCTTGAGGAGCTGCTGTGTCATGTCAAATAGTAGCTAGCAACCCCTATCTAGGACACTAGTGTTTGACATATGAGGCCAGCAGCTCTGTCACTTTCTGCTGAACTATGTAGTTTACAGAATGGGTTGACAAATAGGCATTTCAAATGTATAGGCCTAATTAAAAAAATAAATATAATTACATATACATCCACATTCTTTTTATTTACAAAAAAAGTTAAAATCACTATTAAAATAAAATCTCATAACTTAAACGGTGTTGGATTTAAAAGTGAAAATAGCTGTTGAGAGCATAAACATCAAGAATAGATTATTCTAACCAATGCAGATATTCTCCATCTTATAAACACGTCAGAGTCATACCAGAACTGCTATGGTGTAAGCATGTTACACGTCTCATAAATTTGATCTGGCAGACAATAAATAGATTGAGAATAAATAGATGCCATAAATCACAAAAGCAGTTCAATATAACGTCTACACATCTTAGTTGTGCAATACAGAAAATATCTACATATATCTATATTACTATTTTAGTACGGACAACAGATCACCAACCAAAATATTGTCGAATGTAAAATTAGTGATTTCAATATTTTAGTAATGTTGTATGAAATGCTATTTCATACAACATGAACACATTTCACCTTGCAGGTCTTTACTTTCTTTGCGCATCGTGCTGCATTTGTGGTCACAGTAAATTAGGTCATTGTAAAGTTCATTGGCACTCTTACACAAGTCCTAACACTCTGCAACACTGGAGCATCTTCCAGTGCCTCAAAGACAGTCATGGTAAAGCTTCAGTCAGTCACTTGACTTCTCTCTCTTCCGGTCACATACGTCCCTCTTCCCGTCAGGTCTTCAAGCCGATGCGATGCATCATTTCCTCATACACAGTCCATGCCATGGCGGCTATCATTGTCCTCCTCAGCGACCGAGGAACGGCACCCCTGAAGAACCCCCGGAAGCCATGTTTCTGACAGAGAAAGAGGGGAATGATGGTCAAACACAACGGGGGAGGGGGAAGTTTGTATGATGTCTGTACAATGTACAGTTTAGTCATTCTCCAAGAGGTTTCAAGGGTGAAATTTGCTCTCTGCTTTGCATAGACGCATCATCAATGTGTTCTGACCTAACTAAAATGTAAATGGACTGCATTTATATAGCACTTTTCTAGCCTACTGGTCACTCAAAGCGCTGTACATTATTGCCTCACATTCACCATTCACACACACATTCATACACCAATGGCTTGCACCGCCATTGGTGTATGAATAACCCAGGGGTTAGAAGCACCTAACCCCTGGGTTAGACATCTTGCCCAAGGATGTTTGCAGGTAATCCATCAACTCCAGGGCTTGAACCCACAACCTTCCGGCTGGGAATCAAACACCCTGACCACTAGACCATCCTACCCTAACCTACATATAAACTCTGAGTCATATGCATCTGAGGAGGAGTTGACAAGCAAGCATACAAAATAACTTCCCCTATATAAAATGCTGAAATAAAGCAAAATTAAAACATAGATAAACCTGGCCTGCACAAGTCTTTAAAAACAATGTACTGCCAGGGTTGACAGAGTTACCATGTATATGTATCTGACAGCCTCTGCAGTCTTCACATGCTGGCTGACCTGGACGTGGGTTTTGACCATGTCGGCAGGTTGGGTGACCAGGGAGGCCACCACACCAGCCAGCATGCCACAGCTGAAGTTAGCTAGGGGAGCATAGGCAGACGTGCTGATCTCTGGAAAGAAAAGAAAAAAAGATGAAAAATGTCGCTAAATGTTTGCAGTGCATCAAACCGTAATAGTGTGTTCCCGTGTCATGTTTATTATTCCCCCGTGACGGGATGAAATTATCAGTGCAACATGAAACTACCGCTGGTGATTCTAAAGTCGTGGCAGCAAACGAATCCTCACCCTTTGGCAGCAGGGCCTTGGTCTGGCTGTAGAACATGACGTAGAGCCCAGAGAAAGGAGCGTCTCTGAGCAGCGTGGCTGTCAGGCCTGAGAACAGAGCTCTGGGGCCCTCAGTCTGACACATGCTACGCAGCGCCCCTGCCACACTCGGGTAGTTATACCTGCCACTCTGAAAGGCAACAACACAACAGTACACCTTACACAGCCTGCTCCTGAATAGAAACAATCATCCCATTTACTCAATAGCTAACAGACAACATGTTTATTCGTATGCTATCTTGGTTAAACATAATGCATCTAGACTTATAAACGTTAAAAGCTCAATTGATGGTGATACAGTAAAAGCCAAATGAGGTCCATCACCCTGCCCCCACCTCAAAGCGTGCCTTAATGACCGTCACAGGCAGCATGACCACCCCTGCTACAGTCCTGGCCCCGGCCCCCAGAAGCACGGCCTCCAAGGCCCCAGGGTTCCTCTCCTGGAAGAAGTGCTGCTTCAGGGAGTAGTAGGTGCTGAAGTAGATCCCCACGCCAGGAATGGTTCGAACAAATGACTGGGAACGAGCAGAACTGATGTCAACAGATGCATGCTGGGTAAGGAGGGCTATGAAGTGATCCTGGGGATCCATTCTGTGATCTCTCAACAGAATATCAAACAGAAAGGTGTCCTTTACCGGTGATACCCCCTTCCAAAGTCCCAGCAGCGTCTCTGTGCGGACCACAGTGAGGAAGACGGTCACCATACCAACCCTGGCCGAACTAAGAGAGGAGGACATTAGAAAAACTAGTATTGCGCAAAGCAACAGCCCCTAATGTAGCAAGGCAGGTTAACACAAAGACAGCCAATCAATACGGCTCCCATGTTTACACGTGCAGCTTACACAACACATGTTGCTGCTGCACTTCAACACAAGCTGTCCGTCTCTCATATGGCTGGCCCACTGTAATGCAGCGTGGGAGCTCACAGGGTTCAGACATAGGATTCTCGCCACTCTGAATGTGTGCGTTCTACACAGACTCACCCGGGTTGCATGCTGCTCTGCATTGTCTGCAGGCGGGTCTTCACCAGATCCAGAGGCTGGAAGAGCAGCGTGGAGCAGGTCCCACTGAGGGAGCCGCACATGAAGGCTTTGATTGCAGGGTGAGCCTGGGAAAGGAAGTAAAGGACAAACAAGACATCACATGAAAAGAGAGGTGGATAAATGACAGTATGAAGAGGTCGGGAATAGACGGGAGTTAACAGGAAGAAGCGGGAGATGTGGGGAAGATGGGAAGAAAGGATGGGAGGATGAGAGATGGGTGGAGAGAGCAGAGGGAAGGTGCTTAATGTCACCTTTACACTAGGATGCCCCTCGATGTGTGAAGAAAATCAACATCAGCATACTGTTTTACTGTACGGACACTTACACAAGACTAGCACTTCGAACATTTAAATTATCTAGATATTTTAGTGATCATTTGTTTATTCTCGATTAATTCATAATATAAAATAAGGTAACATTACAAAATTATATATGATCCTAATCAGGCATCTCAATGTCACTTTAGGCTGTAATGTGCAATAAAGAAGAAGTTGTAATTATCACATAACATCTTAACATGATATTACAGATTATATTGCCGATTATTATTGAATAATACGCAATTTGATAACATTTCTATCAATTCATTACTCAATGTTTTATCACTATAAGTTGCAGATTAGAGGAGTATAAATACAAAAACCTGACCAAATACAGCGATTATGTTGCGTTGATGTCAAATCATACGTTCTTTGAGAAGATACAAACACTGTTCTCCAACATCCCTCTTACATAGCATCTACACTGTCAGCTTGTATCAGTCACTGATCCAAACTAAACAATAACCATGCATTATTACATGTATTTCTGTTAATATCATTTCTAATTTGCAGCATACCATGTATATCCTGACCAGTAAAAACATCACAGCATGCAAAATATGCAAGTGCCAACCCCCATACCCCTTTACCCTACTTTCTCCAGGCCTCTAGCTGGCTTTAAAGGTGGCTCTTGCTTGTCCTGCATTTCTCCAGCTTTCCTGTTGCTCCCAAAACTGATCTGTTAGAATAAAAAGCATGCTTTATGATCTGAAACTGCATGCATGCGTCCGCTGGCCTATACGCTTCCCTTCACAATGCCACTTAATCCGATGGAGTGTGCTCTCCCCTCTCTCCAACACCAAGTTACAAGGCTGCTACAAGCGGATGCAACGGGTGCGGCAGAGCTTCTGAGAGAGCACCCTATAGCATTGAAGGGAGGTGTTTTTGTTTTGACCGAGTCGAGTCTTTCAATCCAGAATTACTTAATATGCCTTTACGAACATCAAACATTTGCTCCACATTGCCCATTATAATTTGCACGATGCTTGCCATAATCAGCAGGTTCTTACCAGGTTAATACCATGGTCTTAAATACAGATTAAGAAAAGAAAAATAACTACAATTTAACCGCTAATATAGCAGTAAGACTCACCAGATATACTTCCATAATTCAGAAGGCTGTAGTGTTAGCACACCAAAACACAGCTCACAGCAACTTCTGCGAAACCTTTTCTGAAGGGAAAAGAGAGTTACTGTAGTGACCTGTTGAACATAGAACGAGTCAACATAAGACAAATGTTGTATCCACGTGTAATCCATTGCTCATCACGTCAAAAATGTGCCGTGAACTTTTCGGTATGTAGACCCTGCACACTTTTAAATTTAATTGAGCTCTGATGACTAGCAGCATGTTTCCCAATGTGACCGCCCAGCACCAATTTATCCAAAATCCTAATCACGTCCCCTTCCAATCTATCGCGTTTGCACTGTCAGAGTAGGGAGAGCAGGATAGAGACAGAGACGACTAGAGAGCGTGACTGGTTTTGCACTTAATCAATGCGACTGAGAAGGCCCACAATACATTACAAAATAGCTGTGCTGACGTTAAAATAAAATGTCTTCCAACTATATCAACAAAAATGACAACACCTATTCACATTTCAGTCCGGTGTAACGTAACAGAGATGATCAAACTAGCTCCTGTACGGAATTTAGGCTAGTTGCAGTACTCATCTACACAGCACCGTCATAATTTAGTTTTCTACAACTTACATTCCGTCTTGGGACTTACCATGTATCTTCAGTCTCTGAAATGAGGATTGTACAGCTGAGCAATTAGCAAGCACACAAAATAACTAAGTTACCAAATAATGTGTTAATACTGTACTGTAGCGTTGAGACAGCCTTCAGGCAGTTTCTCAATGGATCCTTCTTTCTGACGTGATAATAAAATCAACCTCTCTTTCACACAGTTCCTTACTTGAATCATATGAACCTAGAAGCGATGTACAACAATTATGAAAAGACCTTGCGTGTCTGCTTCGCACTTGGTCGTGGGCTGGCGCTGTCCTTTTCCTTTGCGTACTACAGCCGGTTCCTGTTTGATGACGCCTACCAACGCCCACCCAGTCCGCCATCACTGCGGAGCGGCCAAGTCATTTTGAGGAAAGTGCGCACACTAACCTGTCACTTTGAATGTACCGTTACTTACAAACGGCCCGTACTGTTAGTGTTGTTTTATGCCCTTACATAACGATGTAGACGATGGACCTGATACAAATGCAGCATACAAGTCATGTTGTATACTAACAATGCCAACATATAGTATTGTTGCAATACCTTATTTTAAAACAAGTGGCATTGTTTAACTAAGTAACTGAAAAAAATGCTCATTACATTATATCTTACCGAATTCTGTCAGTTCTTGTTTACCCATTTGTATAAACCGGTTCAAACTTGCTTGCTCTGCTTGAAGCTGTAAAAGGAAGAAAATAGGCCCATTCTGCCCACTCGTGGCAATATTGTGAACTTTCTAACGTTGTGCAAATTTAGAATGTTTAATATACATAAACCTGTTATTACAATAATTAGGGTCGTAGCAGTTTAAAGCCTCTTTATTGCAATAATACCAACATTTCACAACTTGCCACATGATTTCTCTTCCAGAAATTGAACAATACAAATTTGTTTTAAACATGATTCCATTTTCCCAGGTCTGTTTCTTCTTTTGGTTCTCCTTAGATTCTAAATGATAGAAAAATACTAATCCTAATATGTGATCCAACACATTCCTCTCACTTCCCAGCAGTGTGAGCACAGCCTGAGGAGTTCAAGGCCTACATTACATTGCATCCTAAAACTATCGCCCATCAGATACAAGCTTTTTGGAATACTCTGCCTAATATTCAACATAGGGCATTTCCACTCCCATTTGCCAGTTAAAATACATAGGTGTATGTAAACTACTGTGCAGCAAGGACTTTTTTCATTTTCATCTTCTGCTTAGTAATAGTACAGCTACCTGTTAATTGTTGCTTTGGTCTGTTAAAGCCTCATAACCTGACCCTTCCAGCCCCAAAAAGCCGTGCCCTGAGAATACAGTGTGTGCTGTGAGTAATATACCGTCACTGCCCTGTATAATCTTTATTTTCAGTATTATAAAAAAAAAAATATTGCTGACAGCACAAATGACACGGTGGGAAAATAAAAATAACAGTACGTGCCCAGAAAAGAACTACAAACTACACATTAGAATAAACTTTATAGAAGGCCTAAGTTTGTTGGCATATTGCGTACATACTTCACGAGCATATGCATGGTCTAGGGGCAGGTCTGTTTTCCTCAATGCACCAAATGCAGTGGTTTAATTAGGTTAAGGCCAAAGGCTTACATCTCAGTGCAAAATTAAGAAATTTACGCACGGTCACAATCAATGCCTACAGTATGTCAATAACAGGTAAGGTCTCCAAATGAAATAGTTGTGTGATAAATGCATGTCCATCGAATAGTCAACGCCTAAAAGCATAGTTGTGTGAAAAGTACTAACTGCAGCTACATTAATAGAGTACATTTGAGCACATAAATCTCCATTATAATCCGAGGCACAAGAAAGCGAGCGAAAGCCATAAACATGTAGTACTTTCATATTTAACCACTATAAAAATGTTTTGAATAAAATACAAATAGATTGCGATATTATTTTGGTCCACTTCCAGTAATTTGTCTTCCTTTTATTTAGACCTCTCTTATTACTTTCTTCAATTAGAAAAATAGCTCCCAAAGCAGGACTACCATCATAGCATGTATTGATAGAAAAATATTACTCATTTTATTTTCTTTATAGTCAGAATGAAGCAAGAAATTTGGCCCAAAAAATGTTGTGTTTATGACAGCATAATGATTGTCTGCATGTTTATGTGTTACTGGCTTCTGTAAGTGCGAGAGTGTATCAAGTGTGCATAGATAGTCAGTTGGGAAGGAGGCCATCATGCAGCCTGACTAAAGGGTCAACCAGTTCCCTGCCTCTTATTCATACAGTATTCCAATGATATTCGTCTCTCTACATACAGTAGGCGTGTGTTTAAAAAAAAAAAAACGTTATGTGTCTGTATTTAGGTCATTCTATTTATATTTGCAGCTCGGTCCCATGCGGAGCAGGTGGGCATTTGCAGCTTCTTATTCTGGCTTGGGTTCGGGGGTCTCACTCTTAGGCTCGCCCTCTTCATCGCTCTCTACGCCACCGCCGCCACGGCTGACGATACGGCGCATGGTGAAGGGGAGGTCCCCGCGTCTGGAACACAAGGCAGCCATTTAGATTTAGGTTCCTACAAGTCTGCCATGGCCGTTCTGCGCCGCTCTAACCCTTTATAAGAACACTATATACAGCTGGACCAGCTGATGGTTATCATGTTTGTTATCTTTGAGAAATGAAAAACAAACATTAAATAGAAACCATATCCTACGATTCCTCATAATATACTGTGACCAGACGCACGCGTTAGGAGGCTAGAGTGACTGGGCCCACCTGAGTTTGCTCTTCAGGCTGCTGACTTCCCTGTTCATGGCATCCGCAGACTCCGTGGCATCTTCTAGCTCCCTCTGCAGCTTCCTGCGGTTGGCGTTGGCTCTCTGGGCCTCCTCCTCAGCCTCCTCCAACTGCCTCTTCAGCTGCTTCATGCGAGAGTTCAGCTTGTCGGCCTACAAGGCAATGACAAACAAACCACGGACTTAGAGCCACGTCCGAGTGAGGCATACAGTGCATTCTGGGAGCGTCGCTGCCAGCTCATAATATGACCAATATTAACGGCCATTGTCTCACCTGGTCTTTGTATTGCTCTGTGTTACGTCTCTCGTCATCCACCTGCAGGACGACTTCCTTCAGCTTCTTCTCGGTGCGTCTCACCAGCTTGGAGGCACTCTGTCTCTCCCTAGGACAGGAAGGTCAAAGGTGTCAGACTGAACAAGCCCTCAGCTAGCAGATCCTACAGCTAGCTAGCAGTAGCCAACAGACGCTCACCTGGTCTCGAGATCCAACTGCTCTTCCAGCGCGGCGATCTTGGCCTCCAGTGCCGTGATACTGGCCTTGTATTTGGACTTGACCGTTCCCTCCAGTTCCTGCAGTTTCAACTTCAACTCCTTGTTCTGACGCTCGAACTGAGCGCGAGCCGCCTCCAGGCGCTGCGAGGTACTGCGCTCTGCGGTCAGCTCCACATTCAACTGGTCATTCTGGAAGAAGGGGATATATTTAAATGGTAGTAATGATGAAATTAAAAACGAAAGGAATTGTTTCTACTATTAATCCAAGTTCAGAGGACATTAGTAATGAAATGTATTAATTCCCCCAACAACAAAAATCAGTGGTGGGGTGAGTCTTTACAAAGAGGCATTTCATTCATTCAAGCCTGCAGACCTGCAGCATGGCTCTCTTCAGCCTGTCGTTGACCAGCTCAGTGTTGCACTGCTCCTCCTCCAGCTCCTCCTCCAGCTGAGCTATACGCGCCTCCAGCCTCCTCTTCTCCTCCGCAATCAGGGTGCTGAGGAACGGAGATGAGACAAGCGGATAGGTGGAGAACGAAGACAGAAAGGTTAGCAGGTAACGCAGACTACCAGGCGATGTGATGTGACATAGGCTTTAATAAGCGTTTGCACTGCAGTGAGGCTTAATTCTAGCAAGCTGACAGTGGAGACCTTGAGTTAACCTTGCATTTCATTTCATCTGTACAGCCTTGAAAGTGGCTCGTCTTACTTCTTGGAGGCCTGGTTGTTAATCTCATCCTGCAGCTCGTCCCTCTCCTGCTGGGCTTGTCTCTTCACACGCTCTGCAGCTGCCAGCTCCTTTAGACACAACATGTCAAAGTGAGTCAATAGAATGGGGTAATGTGCATTTATTTAGGGGGGAAGGGAGGGGAGGGAGGCAGAGTAGAGTTTCTACTAGCTTGAAAAAGCATACACAGCATAGTTATACTGTTGCTCTAAACCTTATGTATACACTACACAGGAAAATACCCTGTTAAAAACTGTAGGTTTCATAATACTAGGTCTCATGCCACTTAAATAACTGGCAGGAAAAGAAAAAGTGACAGCAAACGCCAGGTGCTAGTGGAATACTAGCAGACTAGTGGGAACAAGCAAGAGAAACTGGGCAGTCTAAACTGACCTCCTGCATCTGGATCATGTCAGCCTCCATACTCTTCATCTTCTTCTCCGTCTCCTTGGACTGGGCGAGGATCTCGTCTCTGGACATGCGAGTCTCTTCCAGCTCCCTGAGAAGGTCCTTCATCTGGGCCTGAGGAGAGGTGAAGGCTAGGTCAGACTGTGCCAGACAGAAGACACTAAACGAGGAGAGTCGTCGCTGTAGAGACTGATTTAGCTTCATTCTGCATCCGGTCACCTGGAGTTTCTTCAGCTGTTTGAGGGCCTCGTCGCGGTTCTTGTTGGCCATGTCGATGGCTGCCTCCAGCTCTTTCAGGTCCAGCTCCAGCTTCTTACGCGCTGCCACGGCAACAGAGCGCTGCTTCCTCTCATCCTCCAGCTCCAACTCCATTTCGCGCACCTGAGAGAAACACACACACAGTTTTAGCCCTGTCCTGGAATAAACGTTAACTAAAATAACACAGCACCTGGGACTGGATATACCATGTTTGAAATTGGTGTTTTAAAGCAGTTTTCCAAGATGAGTTAGACACACACCAGATCCTCATAATACTAATATTTGTTAATATTTAGGCAAATTATGCGCAATAATTTGAATGATCTACATATTGTATGTCACCAATTATTCTATATACAAGTATTTTTTCACCTGAACATAAGTTCCATTATAATCACAAAAAACTGAATACTGCAGAACAGCTTTCCATATAAAGTCACAAAAATCCATCTATAACCTTTAGAGGTAACCGCTACCTCCCCTGGCACACAGGTGGCTGTGTGGCTCCCCAAGTGAGGCCTACCTGCTTGACCAGAGCCCTCTTCTTCTCCTCGCCCATCTCGTCACGTCCTGCAAGGTCCCTCTCGTACTGGGCCTTCATGGCCTGCATGTTGACCTCCAGGCGCAGCTTGGCGTCCTCCGTGGCCTGGAGCTCGTCCTCCAGCTCCTCCAGCTGGGTCTTCATCTCCTCCAGCTGCTGCTCCATGCCACGCTTGGACTTCTCCAGCTCATGCACCTGCAGGATGGGGTTGAGCGAGGACAACCGTAAGGACTTGGGATAGGAGGGCAACGCAAAGATGGTGGACTAATGGGAGAGCAAGGGTGGGTGGCACAGGTCAGATGGATGGACCACGGAGTCACAAGGGAGATCAAATAAAGTTAAAGATCCTTTGGAGACTGCCATCGCAGCATCTTCATGCAGAGCATTGTGGATGTCCAGTATTGCATTTACAGTATGCGTTTTGTTTTTAAGTACATGGATGCTGTCAATGTTTTCTCTCACGCGAAGATGTCAGTGAAGATACAGTCTAGCAACTTATGTCAGTTTGGTGTCACCTATAGTGAGTGATGAATCTGACACCAAACATCTACTGAACATGTGGAATAAAGGGGAGCAACCTGGACAAATTATTAAAAACATTAAACTAAACGTCTAAGGAATAGCAGTCAGTCATAACAACAGTTCTTGTGACTTACACTCTTGCCGACATCGTCCTTAGAAGATACCAGGTCCTCCATTTCAGCACGCAGCATCTTGCTGTTGCGGTCCAGCTCCTCCTTGATGTCCCTCAGAGACTCCAGCTCGCGGGTAAGAGCCAGGGTGCGGGTCTCCTTCTCCCTGGCCTCTGCCTCAGCCCGGTCACGCTCCTCTGCGTAACGAGCCGAGATGGTCTTCTCCTCTGCCAGCATCTAGACCAGGGAGAGAGGGATTCTTAATGCTCAATTCTTTGACAAATA
>JAODUG010056404.1:0-10215 GCA_027564795.1 Aphredoderus sayanus
CGAAATTTCTGAGTACATTACGAGGGTTAAAACAAAAAAGAAGCCAACATACAGATATAGGCTTCTAATAAAAATATGAAACTGGAAAGGAATGCACAATCCTCCTTTCTTATACTGCCACGCCATTAGCGTACAGCAATTAGAATGGTCCCTCGGGCCTTAGGGGAAGAAGGGGCGGGGGGTCGAAAGTGGGGGAGAAAGGACGGGACGGGACGGGCGCTTCCTCAGGAAAACCTATCACCTCCTACCACAATAGAGCCTAGCCAGGAAACGGCAGGCAGTCGCAGTGCTCTCCAGAGCCACTAAGTACTTACTGCCACGCTCTCGCATGAGTCACATACTCCCATGAAGATCCAGCGAATTTCGGCGGCTCACAGGTCCAGCAGAAGCGCACAGCAGGATGTGCTTGTCCTGAATCACTGCACGCCACTCACATCAGGTAAGCAGCGGGCACTGTAGTGGGCTATTGAAACTATGACATTACGGTAGACACCTACGACCGTGTGGCCAAGAAGTCAACAGGAATTTTTGTTGTTAACTGGTGAAAAGACTGTGTTTGATGTGTTTTGGGGAATGTTTAAGTCTAAAACATGACAGTGACCGTATAGGTTTTCTGGTTGTTCCGCTCAAGCTTGTGGACTCTACTTAATTTAGTGAGAAAGCCTGTGTGTGAAACTGTTTACATTTTTACTAAGCTATTTACAATATAGCCTACCATATTGATGCCTCTATGCCTGTAAAGGTTCTGCTATACCTTTATTCAGAGCCTCTAAACGTTGGTGACTTTAATCTAAAACCAGGGAGTGGATAGTACTTTGATTAATATATTAATCAAGATTCCATTTATTGATTAATTAATTAATTAATTTATTTATTTATTTATTTATTAGTCCCAACACAAAGTATTTTGTGTATACGCTACATGTTTGACAACAAACATTGTGATGTTGTGACCATAAAATACAGTAGAAGGCCTCAAATTGAAAAATCTGAACTTTACTTGAAAAGGTGTCAGGTTAAAAAAGACAGGTTAATTAAGGACAGGTTAATTAAAGTTATTATGATAATTATCATTTAGTATTGTCATTTGTTATTGAAATGCAAAGAACATTTAGACAAAACCAAATTTGGGGGTGAGTAACGGAGAACAACTAATATGCCTGTCATTGGTTGTCCTGTCAATGTAAAGCGTTATCTGTAAGACAATAAGGTTTGTCATTTTAACTTACAGATCCTATACCTTCAAATAATTGCTTAAAAAATATTACGTTTTCAGATTGGGATTATCCTTTACTATTTTTATAGATTTACATTTTAATATATTATTATTATTATTATTATTATTATTATTATTATGTACAAATATTTGTGATGTGTGTGAAGTCGTGATTGCAAATTTGCAATACAATTTATTGGATACAATTTAAATCTTATAAATTATATTGGGCCAAATTGTTCCCTAACAATACTAAACACAACACAAATACCTACACCTATAACATTTATTTGGGTAATTTTAAATGGATCACAAATCTTGCATTATTTCAAGACAAATGTTAAAATGTTAAAAACTTAATTTAACTACTGTTAAGTTACTTCAGATGTTCATATAATGTATTTGTTTGAAATGTTTGTTCAAAATGGTGCTAAAGTGAAGGATAATGCTGAATGTCACTCAAGCATGTGAAAATGACTTTCTAGATTTTGTAGAAAATATCATTCAGTGTCATTAGACATACGAAATGTCAAGTAAGGTTTTTAAACAGATTGATTTGATAGAGGATGCTTTTAGTTATTATAGTTACAAGACAACTTTCTAACATGTTTATTTGGTTCTGAATGGGACTGTACAGTATGGAGGTAATATTCAACACATATATTGCCAGAAACAATATACACAGCCTCCTTCAAATGCTGCAATATTTGGAAATCATGTTTCCTATTAAGATAAGTCTCGAGCAAGTTCAAGGATGTTTTGGCTTCTGCCATTCATTACAGTAAAATGTGAGAAATCTGCAATTATTTATGTTACTGTTATTATTATATCATTACTATATATTGTAAGAGGAGAAGAGAAGAAGAAAATACATAATTCTGTACGAGATTGTTACTAATTATCCTCAAATAAAGCTGATCACTATTGAGAAGATTTGCATTGAAGCCAGTTCTGCAGACACTAAGTACATATATCCTGTGCTAACTGTATTCATAACCTGCCTGTTCTATGTAAATCAACAAATACACAAATGTGTTTTTCAGTTTGTTGAAACTCTATGGTGCAAGCATGCCTATATTGAAGAAGTTGCCGGGCCGGTCCAAGAGCTGCCACGAGTTCCCCCGAGTGAACGGGGAGCTGATCTTACCCATGCTGGATTTGGACCTGAGGGACCTGAACCACCTCAACGACCTTAGGGACCTGCAGGACCTGAACCCCTTCGAGGAGGTGGACCTGGACGAGGAGAGGAACGACGGCGACATGGGTCTCATCATGGCGGGGGTCAGGGGGGGGAACCTCCCGCACAGGACCTCCCGCGAAGGAGAGGAGGAGGAGAACGAGGTGAATGCGGAGAGGCACGGGGCGGGGAACCCCAAAGGGAGGCCCCTCCGGGGGACCCTGGAACGCATCTGCGGCGTGTCGCCCCTGAAGACCCTCGGGAAACTGGGAAAGGGGCTCCGCATTTCTGGACGTCACGTGTGGGGTACCAGCGCTGCCCAGCGCAGCCCCAATGCACAGTCCAACTCACTCCCGCCAGAGAAGGAGAAGAGGGTGGGGGGGCTACGGCGGAGCTCCGAGGAAATTATGACCCTGCTGCGGTGAGGAAAGGGACCGAGAATATTCCCATTTACATTTAAGGGTTTTATTTTATGAAACATAACAAATACCTATGGCAGAATATTAATGAACAAGAAGTCATCATGGGTAGTGAAATATTTATGTCATGTCAAGGGCAAAGAAAAAGTCTTTAAAAAGGCACTGTGGTTATCTCCTAAAGACTTGTATGTAAAATGTTATAGCAAGGGGCTTCTTTTGTTTCCCAGTGCTAGGTTGTTTACTGCTGTACTCAGTGAATGAGTCTATTTATAAACCCCGACATCGTGTGAATGTTTTTAACAGTAGCGCTGTTTAACAGATGTGTCAATATCTAACATTCCATTCATGGGTGCTACTAAGTTATCTCTCACCAGCCATTTCTTTCTTAGTACTCACTGAGAATATACTGTTTTTAAAGTTTTATAGTACACGTGTTCATGTGTGTTCTTGTGAGTCAGTTTCATTTTAATTTGACGGTTGTTTGTTACAGATTTACAGGCCGACGTAAGGAACAGCGCAGGGAGAGTCTGCCCTGTGGAGACCTAAGCACTGTAGCTGAAGCAGATAATACGAGGAGGCCCTCGTTCCTCCGGATGGTCAACCTTGGAATGCTAAAGAGGGAATCCATGTCAGATCGTGGCTCTCAAGCGACTGAAGAGGAATCAGTCGAAGAGGAGCCAGTTGTCAAAACCAGAGAGCCTCTCTCAGGTGAGTGCAGCCTTCTGAGAAGAACAGTCATCGATACATCAGCTGGTCTATGTGAAGACCAACTGTTTTATAGAGTAACCTGAGCGAAGAATTTGTCTAATCTCCTGTCATGTCAACTCAAGGAATTTACCTGGCTGTAGATTAACACAAAACTATGTACTTCCTGGCCAGCATGGTATTTCCTGCCAATCCTAGACAACTCTCTGGTGAGGCTGAGAGGGTCCCCAGACCCCTGAGTCAGTGGGTTCAATCACCACCAGCCTGTGAAATCAGGAAATGACCACATTTCCTCCTCAGGTTCCTCAAGATAGAAGTTAATCCAAGCTACTGTTCACACAGCTCCACATGGAACTGTGCTAGAAATAGAAACATTTGTTTTAACAACAAATAACTGTGATATGTTTTACAATGTCAGCTGGTAGGCATTTTGGACAGCGTTTAACCAATAGCTGGTACAACTGTTTGTATCGCTTCATCTAGCTCTACCACCAACCACATGATGTCCTCCGGGTCAAAATGACCCAAATCACTAGCTCTTTGTGTACATACAATACATAAAGAAATAATTAATAAAGAAATAAATACACACAGCAATGACAATTAAAAAACACACAAATTCATACACAATCAGATGGCGCCACCGGGTGGCCAAATACGATATTTTTAAGGACATCATAAGGGTTAAAACACACACTTGACTTCAACGTCATCACACTTACCCCTCTGGTCGCTGATTGGTCCGCCATCAGGATGTCTGTGCAAGCGCTAAAGCGACCAGGGTTTCCAGACTATAATCTCAACCAGAATGGATCTGGGTGCAATAGTCAGGCGGCATATCTGCCTCCATAACAAAGCATTTCCCCCTCTGTAAGTTGCCATCTGACCCTCTCCTCTGTCTTCTCCCAGTGTTGGAGATCCTCCAGCTGGTCAACCACCGGGACCTCCTCCTAGCCGACACACACATCCAGGAGCTGGAACGGGAATACGAGCTGCTATCCCTTCTGCCCAGCACCCCCAATCCCACCCTCACCCCCACCGCAGATCCCGGCACCCCTCCACCATCGCCCATGGATGACCTGCTGAGTCCCAACGCCACGCTGGACTCCAGCCGCAGGAAGGCGAAGGACGTGGAGCTCCTGTACGAGGCCCTGCAGAAGGAAATGTGGGACGTGGTGCGGGAGTCCCTGAGGCAGCCCAGCGCTGGGCCCAACCTCGGCCTGGTGGTGCTGGTGATCCAGCAGGAGGAGCACGCAGATGCCACCTGGGCCTTGAGGGAGGAGACCAAACCCCAGCGGGAGAGCCTCCTGAGCCAGAGCCAGAGCCTGAGCCTGAGCCAGAGCCATCCCAGGCCCAGCCACCGGCCCCGGCAGCTGAAGCTGAAGTGGAGGCAGGCGGTGGCGGAGGCCGCGGACTGGAGTTTGCCCCACCAGGCAGACACCCAGACGGGCCAGCTGGCCCAGTACCTGGAGCGCCTGCGGAGCCGCATGGTGGACGACCTGGACGCGGCCAGGAGGAACGTTGTCTCCATCTACCCGGAGGAGTTCAACGTGTTCCAGGTGTACGTGGAGAGCTACCACCGCGCCGTGGCCAAGCGCCTCCGCACCATCACCAGCGGGCCCCTGCAGATCACCGACGTCTACTCGCTGCTGGACTGGTTCTACAATATCTACAACAGGTACGGCCCGGAGAGTTCAGGGCAGTGAGTATCTAAAACACGGCATTACAGGGTTTGCTGATTATCTGATATTTCATTTACGGCGTTAAGCTTTATCCAAAGTGACTTTACAATCGGCCAGTTAACAGTTTGCATAGAATTCTGCTGCGGTGAAACACCGTGTCCCTCTGCTGCTCTTCAGCTTGGGGATACTTGAATATTTGTTACAAGCATCTGAGGCATTCGAGAGGGTGATGCATTTAAAAAGCCTTTTATTTCACTTGGCTACAAAGTCATAGTAACAATAAAACTAACAAAGCCTACAGCCTTCAAGCCTTTAAGGCCTTTGTCTGGGCAAGTTTCACTTACCGTAAGTGAGGCTTACAATCAGTACATTTGTCAATAGTGGAACAGGTCATGCATCAGTTATTGTAAGCAAACAACATGCCGTCTCCTACATAGAGTATCAATACCCCGGAGACCTGTGAGGTCACAGCGTTGTTTGCTAATGTTTGGGTTGGCTGTCATGTGCCACCAGGGATGTCCTAGGCACAGTTGGCACATCCATGTCTATCAACTATGGACCCCTAGACCCTATCCTTCCCCAGGATACAGTTGATAGGCTGGAGCAAGACTGCCTCAGTATTGTCAGGGTAAGAAACAATCCATGCCTGGCTGCTTTAAAAAAAAAAGAAGCTTTACATCACACTGGCAGGGAAATGACTATATTTCGTATTGTTCCAGGAAAAGGTGACAACAGAACTGATGCAGGTTCTAGATGAAGAGGAGAGACGTTGGGCCCAAAGTCTGCATATTGAGGAGTATCAGTCTAACTTGGCACGCTCTGTAATCCAGGTACAATGACTCTGCTGAATCCCTGGTGAATATGATGCACGAGGGTTTTACTAGCTGTTGCATTGTATCGACATGTAGTACATTTTGAATTACTGTTCCAGAGGCTGAAGGTTGACCTGGACCGGTCTACAGCCGTGAGCCAGTTTCTTGGGTCCAGAGTGGCTCGCTGCAGTCTCACTGGCCTGGCAGACTTCCTCTATCAGTGAGTACAGGCTATCAGGAAAGCTGAGTAATTTTTAGTTTAGGGCTGTTCTGTGTAATAAGGACGTACATTAAGGATACTGCAGTGGCTTTGGAATGTTACTGTCAAATGTCAGGATGTACTGTACTGTAGCCACTTTTTATTACCTGTTGGTCTATCTTACAAACAAATGTAATGTATTTAGATTACAAACAAATGTTAGGATTATTGTCAAAACAAATGTATTCTGCTGTAAAGTGATTATTGGTGAGATTGTGTAGATATGCATTTTAAATAACTATGCATGAGCCTGTGTACATTACACCTTGACACATACAGTAAAAACAGGGAAAGTAGGTTAATATAGTTCCTAACTAATAGCTTGAAGCTTGAAGATGTTATCAACTGTATTGTCAATGTTAAAACACTTTTTTGACTTGTCTGTTTGTATGTGTGCTGTAAGCATACTGGGTAACTAATGATCGGTGTAAGTTTAGCTCTGCAAAGTATGATCTTCGTTTTTAAGTACATAGTCCACTAGTATGTCAACAACAAAACTGTCGTATCTCATTGAGATGTATTTGATAGTTACCATCTTGGTGATATTGTGTTGGCATTCAATAGGAATCCATAAACCTTCTGTTTTTCCAGTTTTCAGAGAAAGGTGGAGATGTTCCATGAGACTCAGGCAGAGTTTGGAGATCGTGGTGATGGATATGTTTCAAGAACCATTGCTCTAGTCAACTGCTGTCCACCTCTGAGGTATAAGATGCTCATGGAAGGAGAAAGAATGTGATATTATTGGCAAAGTTAGTTAGCTTATTGTCCCCAAGGGGGACAGTTTATTGTCACTGTACATTACATATGTCAACATCACTTTTACACCCTTCAGCAATAAACCTACAGAAAGAGGCATATACAATATATGCAATACAGCCATTGCTTCTTCGTGCATTCCAGATCCTTTGTTCAGCGCTGCAGGCAGTGTGACCCACAGGGTAGTGAGGAGACAGCTCAGAGAGCCGACGCCTCACTGGACCGGATCATCAACCAGTCAGTGAGGGTCCTGGCAGACAGACTGTTAGAGCACATCAGGGTGAGGACTATCTTCATTCATTGTCATTGTCACTCTTCTGGAAAGCTAATGTTCGTACAGGTTTACCAGAATATAAAGGCCACCTGGTGCTTTTTGCAAATATGCTCTGTGATCGTTGTCCTTGCAGCCATTATTTGACAAGCTGGTGAAGAGAAAGTGGCTTAATAACACGGACGCCTTTGAGGCCATTGAAGCTAGTATCAAACAACACTTCAAAAAGTTCAAAAGAATGGACTGTCCACCATATCAGGTACTGCACTTTATATTTATTTTTCATTTGATAGCACTAATATTGAGCTGCTTTAAGAAAAACAAATTAGCTTTAAAGCCACTCTATATGACTTTCTTCCACTAGATGTCAGACTAAGTGCACCAGCAACTAAAACTAAAAAACAAAACAAAACAAAAAACCAAAACAGCATGTTTGGCTGGGGATAATATAAGCAAAGAACAAAGGAGCTCGAATAATAACATACACAGAGGGTGTGATGTCATTCTCTGCACAGGACGCATTAACTCTACTATATATGTATTTATACATAGAAAATAGTATAGTTGTTTGCTGCTATTGGTACAATATAGTGTCTTTCAAAGCTGCCAAAAGTTTTAAAATGAACCAGAGGTCTGTGCTCATTAGGACTTGAAACAATCGTTATTGGGAGAGTATCCAGACCCTATGGCTATGTCAGGCTACTAATATTGTGCTGTTCAGAAAGAAGCAACTTTTAGCGTTAACGTTTTAGGAGCCATACATACATGACCACCCACTGATCCTTTACAATTACTGAATGGCCCTGGTGGTGGAGGACTATGACAGGCTGCTAAAATTGTTGTCTGATGTAACCAGACCCCAAATTTACTTGGTGAATAGGGTCTGGACATGCTCCATTGGGAAGTGTTCGAAGTCATTGCCTTCTACTGGGCTTCTACCTCTGGTCAATTTCGAAACCATTGGATAGGTTTTTAACTTATCAGCATTGCTACAACTGTTTGTATTTCTTCATCTTGCTCTATCACCATTTAAGAACACACGTTTGATTTCAACATCATCGTACTTAGCCACCCTGATTGGTCTGCCAGCAGGGTGGCTGTGTGGACACTAAAGCTAACAGGGTTCCCAGAGTACAATCTCTGTAAAACTGCAATAGTCGGACGGAGCCAGGCTTCTAATATGGAGCTGCTTTGAAAGAATCAACCACTTTTAGCGTTAACGTTTCAGGGGCCGTACCTACAAGACCGTCCAGGACTATGTCAGGCTGCTAACACTGAGCTGCTGATTGACAGGCCCTGGTGGGGGAGGTGCACAGGCGGGTCCTGGTGGAGTATGTCCGGGCCATCCTTCGGGGGCGGGTCATATGCACGTCTCTGAAGATGAGGAAGAGGGTGGCGTTCCGCCTACAGGATGAGGCCAAGCAGCTCAAGGGACTCTTCAAGGATCTGGTGAGCAATAATCCGATGCCTACAGGAAGCATCGTTCGGCAGCGTGTATGCAATGCACCTTTAATAATGTTTGAAATGTAAAGAGAAATTGACGAAGGAGGTAAAAAAATCTTAGGGTATTCAATGCACTTCTATGATTTGAAGCTCAAGAAAAAGAAGCGTGTTCTAAACTCTGGCATCGGCACACGTCAGACACCACCAGTGGGCGTTGCTTCATTAAAAAGAACTATCCGTAGTTCTGAAACTGATGAGCGTTGACGCCTTCAGTGGGCAATGCCCACGGGTGCCAAGGTTAAGAAGACGGTTCTACTGTACATATTTTATGTAAGACATGAACATGCTTTGAATCTGAAGAGTTTTGAGCTCATTTGTCAATTTGTCTTTATGATGCCACCAGTGGGAATTAGCTTGCGAGATCATGATGGGGTCACGAGGCTATAGGTGATGCTGGACTTCAAGCAACAAAATGGCATGCCTTCTTTATGACTAAAATTTTAATGACTTTACTTTAAATTGTTGTGCAAAATTTAAGATTATTATTCCAGACATTGAAGTAAATTATAGGCCACAACAATTTGTACTGTAGACATATAATAATGCCACCATCACATAACAGGGGATGAGTAAAAGGCATGAACAAAAGTGAGAAAGTCAGAATGGATCCCGACCCCTGGGCTTCCTAGGTTGGGGATAATTCAGCATTTCAGACAGAGTTGATTTAGGACTGAGCTCTGAAAAGTGCCTGCTGCCAGTGAGATGTAGATTGATGAAGTGGTCTTACGTTAGCACTAGTCTGGAAGAGGAAGAGGGTTTAGAGCAAGAGGCCTGCCAGCATGGCATTTGCCCTCTCTGTGTGTTAAAGTTCAAACAAGTGTCCGTCACCTCGGCTGACAACAGGAAGCCTCTGTGTTCAGAGGGAACTTCCTGTTCCTGTCAGCTGGCTGGCTTTGATGTAGCACTGGGACGACCTTGGTGGCCTTTTTTCGCCGAAGTGGAAACACAGGGTAGGATGAGTTTTTAATGGATTTCTAAATAAGACATAGATATTTTTAGGGGATGCCGAGCCAAAGAATTCCGCTATCCTTTTTCCAACTAGGCATTTAGAGGAAAATAACAATTTAGAAAAACAGTGTGCAGTGTATTTTCTCTTTAACCCTCCTTTCGCCCTAGGTTTAGGGTTAGGTTAGAGAAGTGGACTTTTGTGGGTCATTATTGAGGGTTAATCCTCCCATTGCCCTTGGGTCAAAATAGTTAGGTTAAAATAAGGTTAATAATTAATAATTATTTTAGTATTATTTATATTAACCCCTCCTGTTGTCCTAGGGTTGAACCACAAGGTTGCCATTTGTGGGTCATTTTGACCCCAGGGCAACAGGAGGGTTAAGAGAATAGTTGGCCTTTTAACCCTCCTGTTGTCCTAGTGATTGGGTTAGGGCTAGGTTAGAGAAGAGGACCACGAGGCTGCCTTT
>JAODUG010056415.1:0-14947 GCA_027564795.1 Aphredoderus sayanus
TGTGTTTTTGTGTGTGTGTGTGTGTGTGTGTGTGTGTGTGTGTGTGTGTGTGTGCGTGTGTGTGTGGGTGTGTGTGTGTGCGCGCGGGCGTGTGTGTATGTGTGTGTGTGGGCATGTGAATAAAAGAGATTGTGGGGTTGTTTGCGTGGGATCAAACGTGTGGGATCATGCTTGCTGCATGTCACTCTACAATATAATTCAAGTGAATATTCTTTATTGTAATGAAATATAATTTAAATATTTTAAATATTATATACTATGTTGTTGCGTTTGTTTCAGTGTCATTGTTTGATACTTGATAGTTCTGCAACATTTATTATCTATTCCTCTGCATAAACAATCTGTTATTACTACCGGGTCAAATTTGACCCATAACACTACATAGCCTATGCCATTGTTTTAAGAGGCATTCAAAAATTTTATTCACTATAGGTTATTGTTTTGATCAGAAAAATTAAAGGTACGTTTCCCACACTGTATGTTTCACACAAAAATATTTAAATACAATATATATAGCCTATCATGTTATATTATTATTATTTTCACCAAATACACCAATTTCTAGAGTAACTGAATACAGTGAACATCATTGATTGACCAGGCAACATGTTAATCTGAAAGCAGATTACGCAGACTACTGGAGGCAAAATCAAGTGATTCAAGATCAATCTCACAAACACCAAAACATATTAAATGTAGCTGGCAGGGAATCTGGAGAGAACTGGGCATGAATAAACCCAATTGTCCACTATATAAAACAATTGTACAGCAGCTATATGCTAAATCCATAGACCATAGGGTATAGGCCTACCCTATGACTGTTTACGGGCCCAATTGTTTGATGATTTCGTATATTTCAGAGCGGTGGCTATCGACTAGACGATCGAAGATGTGCAGTCATGACGCTAGTTGTCTGACGCACGCATGGGCGGTTTTTCAGATGATCATCAGTCCCCTCCTCCGATAAGTGGAGGTGTTGTTGTAGTCAGTCACCATTGCTAAGGCAAGTAGCTCACACAAGGCTTAGCCTACAGTTAATGCGAGCCGTCCAGCCTTATTGTTGTGCTTGCAGTTCTAATTGATTGACCTGCTTTCAGCACCGCGGGTCGTTAACAGCTCCTGAGCAGCGTGGAGATTTCCCCTGCCCCTTCACGCCGGGTGCAGTTTGAACACAGTGGTAAACGCTAGGCGCCGAACCGCCGGCCGGACTGAACGGAGCTGTCCACACATTCAGCACTCTGTGGCCGCAGTTGGCCAGGGCTCCGAGTTCATCTTCTGGACAGCATTATAAGGGAGCATACCTAGAGTTGAGTTCAGCATGGCTTCGAAATGCTGTGGCATTTTTATAATGTTCTATCTTTTAACGCTGAATGCAGTGTGGCAGATTTCTGCCTTTCCTACACCTGCCAGCTCGGAGGATGGTGAGATACGTGTTTTTTTTTTAAAAGAGATTTTGATAGCGTGTTTTAAAGCTCCAGCTAAAATGTTCTAATCTACATAATGTATGCATGCAGTCTGTTAAAGGCTTTAATAGTTTGTTACAGAATAAAGCAAACAACATGTATTTTGAGGTTGCTAAATCCAACGATGTTCTATATTAATCTTTTGTTTTGTTAAATCCGGTTAAGCTCTGTCTCTCCATGTTGAGCCGGGAGTAGTGACTATTACACAACATTTGAATATTGAAATCATAAAGCAATTGGCCTACAAATCACGCTGTAATGTAAATATGCCTTCGTTGTCATACAGATCTTTTTTTTTCATAAAAGCATGGTCAAGTGAAAATTATCCTCAGTGCAGTGATTTGCTTTTCCTAGACAAAGCTGTGTACAACAGACAGTTGACAGAAGAGAGACCAATTCAGGAGCAGGTAAACCTATTCATGCTAAATTCACATCCAATATACTGCCAGAGGGATTAATAATCACATGTTCTCAACTAAGCAATCGTTTCAATCACAGCATATGGTTACTGGAAACAGTTTGGCATTCATGTTTTTATCTTCCAGATTGCTGAGGCAGACAATGTAAAGGCTGCCATACAGTCTGCAGGTAAGGGGATACCTGTAAATCAGTGCATTGTTTTATTCAGTCTTTATAAGCAGGTTCATGTAGCAGCATGCTTGCAGTAAAAAAACTATTGATATGACTCTATGAGGTCAGATGCATATGTGTGAAATGGAATTGGGTTCTTATCTAAATGTCACATTTTAATTACAACGTTGTATTATCCGATGTGTACGCAGAGATAAAGACGCCCACGGCTCCCAAGGACACAGAGTCAGGGCAGGACAATGACGACCTGACTGTGCTCAAATCTCTAGCAGAGGGACAGAAATCCAAGGACACCAATGAGACGCCAGTCCAGACTAGCCAGAGGGTGGAGCAGTATATCCCCGACGAATCAGATTCCACTAAGAGTCGCCGTCTGGTTGAAGATTACGACTCCACCAAGAGCAGAATGGACTACGGCAAATATCAAGGTGCATAACACTGTATAGTCCGGCTTTGCATTGTACATATGTGGGTTTTTCATACAAGATTTAGAAATTAATGTTTTGTCATTTACAGTCACAATTAAAAGGATTAGAAAGTACAATGTTCTTCATTTCTTCTCCAAGGTGATTTCATGGCAGTTCATGTTATTAATTACATGTGTGTTATTGTTTTGTGTTTGAATATCTGACTACTAGCTGGAAAATATGTACTTATTTTTGGTGACCATGGCATAAACTGTAGTACAAGGCCATACTCAAGGTCCATCACAATTCTGACATCTGCCATGCTGGCAAGGGCATTTCTTCCCTGCACATATTTGGCAGACGATCAGGCAGACATTTTGTTTAAATGAGAGAGAGAGTTGTGTATGATGAGAGGCAAGGAGGGAGAGGATTAACTTGTCTCCAACTGTTCGCTGAGGCATACACAGTGGTTTCTGAATCTAATGCTAATCTAGTAAATCTTCTTCTCCTTTGCTTTTCACAGATGACTGTAAATAGCCACAGAAAAACATGTTATCTCCTGAAAAACACTCAGATTTAACTTTGAACAAACTGAAAGAAAGAACTGACCCAGATGATGCTAAATATATTTATTATCTACTTTCTACTTATCTACAATATTCTCACCAGTTTAACTAAAACTACTTCTTAAACTGCATGGGAACACCGTTTATTTGTTTATTTAAGTAATTAATTCCATTTAATGCCATTCAATTTTGCTGAGCTAGTTTTTGCAGTTGAAAGTATACTGTATCATTGGCCAATACTGCAGAGCCAATTCAATGGGGTGAAATTACATTACATCCTGCCCACTGCTGAATGCTCTAAATTCATTCTGATTCTGATTCAGATCAGATTTACAGGAGCCATGGTGGCACGATAAACATTGCATTGTGTAGAAAAAAACATTTAAATATGCATCATGCATCATTCACATTTCATCATCAGTTGCTGTCTGAGGCTCTGAGTGATTCAGATGAGAAATGCTGAGTGCAACTGTTTACCTCTGTGGAGATGGTTCAGCTATGATCAACTCATCATCAGTTTATGCTAGGTCTAAATTTGGCTCCTTGCTTTGTCTGTCACTTGACACTACCTAAAACTAGACAGAAATACTCCTGGTTTTAGAAGAATGATTCATCCTGTTGAAGATAATGTGTTCTTATGTGTTGATGTGCCTTCTATATAACTGCAATGTTTAGACTGTTACTGTTACTATAATTACATTGTTGAGTCACATTAAAACAAACCTAGCAATGGAAGTGTATGATGTGATGATGATGATGATGCAACTGATGAAACTGATGGGAAAAAGTGGAAGAGATTGGATGTAATGAGAAATGAAGAATAGTTGTATGGCTTAATTTATGGAGGCACTGGTAATCAAAGACAATTGACAGTTAAACAGAGAGCCACTGTTGACAGATTGCAATGTACACTTTCAGATGACCCAGAGAGCTTCCGTCAGGTGGACGGCACCCCATTGACTGCAGAGGACATAGTCCAGAAGATTGCCAACAGAATATATGAGGAGGACGACAGAGGCGTATTTGACAGGATCGTCTCCAAACTGCTCAAGCTAGGGCTGGTAGGTTGAGCCTCCTGACCCCTGATGAGGCATGATCATTTGGCATGTTACTGGTGGTTTTGGTTAGTTAAAGGATAAGCCCAGCATACTTTTATATTGTTATTATTCAAAATAATAGGTATTATGTACAATATTTATTGTTATTTATCAACATAATCTACAAATATAGTGAAATTTATTTTACCAACAATCATTTCCAGTTGTTCATTTTGTCCATAAAACAACATAATTAATATTTAAGATTAAATTATATAATGCATGCAAGTAGGGTCACAAATTATGAACCGTTTCACATTTAGGAGGGTTTAGACAAAACGCAATCCTGCACTGCTGTGCATTTTCATGTTCCACATCTCTTTGTCCCTCCTATCTCACATTCCTTGCGTAGATCACAGACAGCCAGGCGGACACCCTGGAGTACCAGGTGGCTGAGGCTCTGCAGGACCTCATCACCAAGAATGCTAAAAACAATGAGATTGAGGACGTGGAAAGAGACTATACAGCCGCCAGGGGACAGCAGGGCATCCAGAGCCCAGACACCAATACGGTAAGATCGACTAAAGATGTTAAAAGGAATGTGATGATAATAAGGTGGATGAGGATGATGAGGAAGGTGATGATAATAAGGGAGGAGAATGATGAGGAAGGTGGATGAGGATGATGATAAGATGAGGCAGAGGATATTGTGAGATGAATATTCACATCAAGGATATGATATGAGAATATGAGAGTTAAAGAGATAATGATAAAATGCGAATTAACTATTTATTAGCAATATCATCATTATCATCATTAATACATTACCACCATTATTCAATGATTAGGTTTATTATGAAAGAGATGAAAATGGACGCATGAGGATGATAATGAGGATTATAATGCTGATGAGGATATACTGATGATGTGGTAGAAAATAGGGAGGCTGATAATGGGGGTGATGTGGCTATAATAATTATGAGGGCTAAAGAAGATGAGGACAATAATATGAATGAGAGTATAATGAATGCAAGCATAATGACTATATATATATATATATATATATATATATAGTGAATATCAGGTAGATTATGGTGGAACATTCCTCCCTTAATGTTTCCAGGATGCGACGGAGACACTCCAGCGGCGTTATGATGAGGATGAGGAGGAGGAAGAGGACGGTGTGGACGAGGTGGACAGGAACGTGGAGGAGGACGACACAGTAGACGACACCTGGGACAGAGAGGAGGACCAGGGCAACGAGGTGAGACCTGAGGACGGACTCCAAGACCTGCAGTACTTCCCCAACTTCTACCGCCTGCTACGGAGCCTGGACACAGGTAAAATACACACACACACACACACGGAGCATAGACCCTGTGACACGTGGGTCCAAGTGGATGTGGATGAGAAAGGTTGTTGCCATGGAGATGAATTGTGGTTTGGATGGATGACTCATGGCTTTGTTCCATTTGTTTGCTCTCACCCTGCCTTCGCTTGCTACCTCCCATCACCCACATGACATCACTAGTAATGCACAAAGTATTTTTCCCCAACGTACAATTGTCTCCTGGTTGCACAACAGTAACTAATGGATCGATACCCAATGAGCATGTGTATTGATTTGAAGGACTCTGTTATTGTTCAGATCAAGATGCCCAGGAGAGAGAAACACTCATCACCATTATGAAGACACTGATTGACTTTGTCAAGATGATGGTCAAATATGGCACCATCACGCCAGAGGAGGGAGTGTCTTACCTGGGTAAGACTAAAGAGCAGCTTATTTGCATTTAAAGGCCTCATATCGTTCCAATTTCCTAGTGCTGGCATAGGCCTTTACCAAAGTGCTTATAGGCAAGTCTGGTCACTCTGCAGCTATCTAGGTAAATGCCTCTCGGCAGTTATTTCGGGCTAACAAGACTAGGCACTTGCGTCAGTGCAACAACATGATTCATTGGCTTAATACTGTAGGTTAATGGTTCAGGTGTTCAGAACACAATAAAGCAGATGATTGGCTTTTTGTGGGGAGGGGTGGTATTTGTGCCTCCAACGGTCATCTTTGGCATTAAAGAGCTCTCCAATAGTGTTCTATTCAGAATTATTTAGATCTGTCTTAAATGTCTCTGCTTTTACACACTGTTTCAGTTGATGTTTCACTTTTATTGAATGCCCCAATTTCCTTGGCTATCTGATTGGGAGTGAGAGGATAGGCCAAATAGTCAGAAATGATGGGGCTTGTTTTACACAATGTTTTATTCTGAGAGGAATTGTGGTTAAATGACATTAGACAGATTTAAACACTATTCCATCCCTTCTGCATCTCCTTAAAGAAACAAAGTAAAAATGTTTCACAATGGGCACTTTAATTTCTTTGAGTACTTTGAGTAAGTCACATACATTAATTAAATTGTATTTCCATACCCCTTAATTACAAGGCTGCATTCCACATGGAAACATATCCACTATACCATATACTCATATGCTCCCAGTGTTCTTAGTTTTAAATGGTTTGCAAGTGGGTTTTACTTGTGGGTATGATTGTTTTGTTTTTTTCACTAAACCATTCCAGCTGCACTCTCTGTGAGTGATTGTGTGAGCAATTGTTTGTCTTTCTGCTTAATGTATTCCTTTGCGTGTGTGGATACGTGCAGCCAAACCAATGTTTCTTATCAGCATGTGCACTGGGGTGTGAAGCCTGTTCAGGCAGATTAATGTAAGGACACACAATCACCATGGTTTTATGGATGTAACTAGTCAGCAGCCCATGGAAAGCTCAGCCAGGTCAGGTGACAATTGTCATCATCCTGCATCGTGTTGCGTTCCAGGAACCTGAATAACCTCAAATCTATCTCTTTTCAATTAACTGACGCAAGAACATCTCTATGTTGCTGTGTACTTTACTGGTGGTATGAATCAACCAAACATAGAGTCTCCAAAAGAGAACTAAACAATTGTGTGTACGGTGTGTCTAGTGTCTATCTTCTCTCTCTTACTTAACTTCTGTATACCAACATGATGTGAATTAGGACATTGATAAAGTGTACAGTTAATGAGGGAGGGGTCTGCATTTGCTCCATTAGGACTAATCAATACTAATCTAAAGACCCACAACAGAGTTGCCTCACCCAGTTGTGTACAAATGACTCCACTGGTCATGTACAAACGCTTCATGCATATCAATCAAAGATGATCTGCCTCTGAGAGATAATGTCCAGGAGGATGGAGGGGGTTGTGGGGGGTGAGGAGTGTGGGTGTGTTGGGCGAGTGCGTGGGCACTGGGCAGTAGCAACAGCATGCTATAGGTGGGAGTCTACACACAGGTGGGTGGTGTTGCTTAGGAAGGGAGCCAAGAGCCAGATGGTCAGATAATAGGAGAGGCGGATGGAGAGAGACAGTAGACAGAATGGATGCCACGCTTTTCACACCGCGCACAAATGGAGAGCTATGTTTGGTGGGAATGAAAACATGCAAACTCTGGCATCTCCGTAGCAACCGGTTTGACACCACCGGTCTCTCATTGTCATTATACACTCCCACTCTTATTCATTCATTCGTTGAATGGAAGCTTCTAGTAGAAATCAATGTCTGAGTCATATAGAATGCCACTTTGAAGTAGTCTGTCTTTTTACTAGTGTCAGCTGTGTGATGCCGTAATTGGCCACACAATGCATACTGATTCTAATCTGAATGTACATGTTTGGCTTCCTACAGAGAACCTTGATGCCATGATAGCCCTGCAGACCAAAAAGAAACTTGGCAAGTCTCTTCTGCCTGACTTCACCGGACTCACAGGTACATGTTATTTTAGGTTAGGTTCAAGAATATGATTTCACCTCCGCTGATCTAAGAAACTTGCAGTGTATATACTGTATATATCAGTGTACAGCCATTTGTTAACATGATCTACAATATATCTTATTTAGGAGAAAAGCTAGCAATCATACAAATAATCTAGCCTGCATGTTTGGGGAATTCACATTTGTAGTCTTCAATCAAATGTCCTATCAGTCAAATATTCCTTGTGTTGTTGATATTCTAGGGAAGAACCCTGATGAGGATGACAACACGAAGGCAGAGGCTGCCAAAATGCAGAAGGAGCAGGAAAACCTGAAGGATTCAACCAAGCAGAAGCCAGCAACAGAGACCAGTGAGTTCCCTGCTAATCCTAATATGTAGGGCCAACTGTGCCTGGCTAAAATGCCTCAATCAACTGGTCATAAATGGGATTATTTGGTGAAAAGTGTTTTGAAACACTCACGTTGGTATGTTCATTGACACTCATCGACTGTCATGCATCATAGGCTTAATGTAGGTCAACTCCACTACAGACAAAAACGTTGTATTCAGTTATGGTTATGAGCTATGAATACTCATAGTATACAAGTACTATGCAATAAATAATGTTCTTCAATGGAAGATTATTTGGAAGAATCAGTTGACACCCAGTAGACTATTCCTGACAGTGGCATTTTGTTTCCACTTGGCATGGGTGACAGGAAGTATACAGACCAGTGTAGCCTAGACCAATCACATTAAGCCTGTGGTTGTGCCTCAATCAGGCCAGTCCAATAACACTAAGAGTAAATCCACTGATAGCTGCTAAAGCTTTTTTCTTGTCCATGCATTGTACTGTTCCCACTTCAGCCACACACACACACACACATGCAAACGCACACACTCACACAGGTGTACCATAAATATGCATAATCAACCCACAAAGCGGAATTATTATTTAAACAGTAAATTTCTTATGGCCAGCACTAATATGTTAGCAAGACACACACACTCTCTGTTATACACAGAAGTATAATATATTTGATTTATGGCACATGCAGGAATTATCATCATTTGTGCAATAGACAACCTTATCTAATAACAACACGAGGCTAGTGCATATAGACATATAAACAAAACAAGAGGAAGTTGATGCAGGAGTTCTGCTGAAGTGGGGATTTCCAGATAGCCATGGCTAATTCAAGATGTTTGATTAGACTGTAGATCAATAGTTTATAATGAAACAATAACTAAATGTGCTTTTCTGGTAATAGGGTGCATATATACTTTAACTGGCATGTGGTGGAAAGAAACCGTGAAATTATATTAATTAAAGTCCCAGGTGGCTGGCCTAAGCTCAGTCATGTCATATTTACTTATTCACCAGACCAGCCCGGAAAGTCTGAGACTTATTTGGAAGCCATCAGGAAGAATATTGAGTGGTTGAAAAAACACAACAAAGAAGAGGGCAAAGAAGGTAAGACTACTTTCCTCACCGAAGAAAATATAGGAAAACTGTTTGCTTAATGCCTATCAGGGCCTGTGGTCGATATGTCCAACAGACTATGCAGCATGACTAACTTATAACATTGCACATGTTTTATGCAAAAACACTACAGTACATCAACTGGGCATGTAGGACTTCCACTGTAACTCATTTCACCCAGAACTCTCCAGATAAGTTTACTTTTGATGTATTTATGTGCTTGACTAGCCAAATGCAATTTTGTGTGAGCAGTGCTGGCTCACTAAATGGTGGCGGGCCACAGATAGGTCGACACGCATGAGGATGATCAAATTAAAGCCCCTTTTGTTTCTTTGAATTTGCAATTATAATATGTGTAGGATGGGACGAGGCATAGACACTCCTCCTAGACCTAATGAATATAGATGAGCCTGGATAGACCTGTCCTAATTACTCTGATATGGCTGCCTTGCTCAGAAACAAAGGGCTATTCATGTCTTCCCACCTACTTGCATTGGACTCGCGTGAGGGGAGAGAATGAGGGAGAGAGGAGATATAGCAACAAATCAATATTAGTCATGACTATTGTTCTCCAGTGTTAAGCACAATACACCCTCAATGCCTATAGATAAGCATTTGCTAGATCTTACCTTTATGTGTAACCTTTATTCTTCCTTCATGCGTGCATGAGAGAAACAAACACACTGTGATTGTGTTTGTTTATGTTAATGTTTATTATATAATGTGCATATACAGCAGGCAGCGGGCCACATCCGGCCTGCAGTACAATTATATACCGCCGGCGGGAAAATATAATATGTCTATCATGGGGGAGGGACAAAGAAAAACTGCCTCTGGGGAATTTCTTTTGTTATTTGTATTACTTTTATCTTCTTTCTGTTGCTTCTTATTCCTTCTTTTTGTTTTCAATTAATTTGACCACTTCATCCTTTGTTTTTCAAATGTCTTAAATTGTAAAGCATGTTGAGTTGCACATTTTGTATGAAAGGCGCTATACAAATTAAGTGTATTATTAGTATTATCATAACTAGCCCACCATAAGGATGAACACTGCTGATACTACAAGTCCCAGAATGGACTGCAACAGCAAGACCTGCAAGCAGTCAAAATATGTGTCACGGGTCGAGTGCGAGTTCAGGCGCAAACAAACATAAACAAACTAAAAGAGCATACGCTTAACGAAAAGGTTTAATCAATATAACACAAACCATACAGGAACAAACCGTGACAATTTAAGATTTAAGAATAAGGTGGATTGCAAATTCATCAGAGGTCAGAAGTCAACTGCGCTTGTCACTTTGAATTACATTTATACATACAAGCCTCCCAATAGAAATGGCCAAATAATGGCCAAATAATAAATAAGTAAACTCTGAAAACAAAGGCTTTCAAGACAGTTGAAAGGCAGAGTATCTGTTTACTTGCATTAGCAGTATATCAGTTTCCCTTGTTTGTGGAGCTGGTGTGGCATTAATTAAAGAATCTAACAAGACGGCACCATTAGATTGTTTGGCCCTCGACAGTCCCAGTTTTTAATTGTGGCCCTCCTTGAGTTTGACACCCCTGATATACAGTATAATGATATAGGGCCCTATTTATCTGAGAGGACTGTCTAAAGCACAAGACCAAGTGCATTTAGAGCATGTCCAAGTCCTCTTTTTAACGGCGGAAAAAAATATTCATAGTTCAAAACGGTTATACAAACTCTTCATTATTCATGGTGTGTGTTTTGGGCATAACATACATATCAGTGTCCTCTCCCATTCCCTTTAAAAGACAGGCACACTTGCACATTGGCAGATTGCTATTATAACGGTTATAAGTTGAAAGATATAGCATTTCTCTGCAGAGGAAATGGCTCGTCTGCTCGTTCACGAAGTGAAAGCACAGGAGCAGACCATCTAATCGTAGTAACCACATGATTCCACCAAGCACCCTGTTGTTTGTTGCAGATTCTTGTAGATGTTGACGCCCTAATAATCTTTCACATTGTACACTTTGTATTTTGAACCCTTTGCATGTTGGTGTGCTCTTGTGCTTAGCTGTTTGTTAACAAGCAGAGTGTACGTTATGTGCACCCACCAAAAGCGCTACTATCTTGATTATGCGGCGTTAAAATAACAGTGAAATGCTGCATCGTTGATTTCAGACCAGGTTTATGTGGAGGAGGCTGGAAAATGATTCCAACACATTAATAAAGATTTGATGGTAATCAGCTGATATTAAAACAGGGAGATGAGAGAACGAGGAGACGAGAGAACAGAGAGGCTGGGGATAGGACGGGAGTGGAAATATAAAAACAATTGATTTGGATGGAAGATCCAGAAAACGAAGATGTAACGAACCTGATAGCTTTACACACACATTATCACAACAATATCCGCACGTACGCGCACACACATACACACACTAATTAGTAAGCCTACAGTATGAGTGGAAGCCTGCTGTTTTGCTCTCCCCAGTTTAACATCAGTGGCCACCGGCGGTTAATGAAGTGGAAGAGTATGAAATGTTAATGAGTTTAGACGTCACACAGTCTGCTGGTGAAGGCCACAGAGAAGCAGCTCAGGGAAAAACAAATACAAACAATGAAAACAGAGTTACTAAATGAGGTTGAGATAGATTCTTGATGTTTATTGGACATACAGTGAATAAATCGATAGGTAATTAATTTTCCCAGTGCAGAGCAAGTAAGGGAACTCACTGATCGGTGGAAAAGACTCAACCCTATGACCCAGAATGTAATGTAGGACTGAAGCCAAGGGAGGCAGGGAACTCAGCTGGCCTAAAAAGTGTAGGTTATGTTAGCAGGGGGCAAGAGAGGGTGGTAAGGGAGGGAAAGTATTTTTCTCAGTGCCTCTCCATCCTGTTTGTATATAGGCCACAGCATTAGCATTCTAGTGTGTGAAGCAGCTGTCTAGAGGGAGAGAGGCCCAACTGCCCTAACTGTCACTGCTGGGCAGAGGAGAACGATAATGGAGTCAGAATGAAACATTTGATGGAAAGGTGCTATTTTGAAAGCCTTAAATATGCCCCCAATTTGCCAGACTTTATCTTACTGTCAGTGGCTACGTATTTGATTGGCACTAGAGGCTATAGCATTTGGCATTGTAACATATCTGAAAATAACAACATTAAGCTCTCCCTGACGCCCTTTCATCTAATTCTCTCTCTCTCTCTCTCTCTCTCTCTCTCTCTCTCTCTCTCTCTCTCGCTCTCTCTCTCTCTCTCTTTCTGTGGAAAAAAGCACAGCTGGAGGATATCAAATCCTGTTTCATCTAATGACAGCGTCAGAAACAGAGTGGGCAGCAGGCCATTTATTGTGTTTACTCTATACCAGAGCTCTCCATTATCCCAATCTCAGTAGACGTGTGTGTGTGTGTTTGTGTGTGTACGCACTGTATTTGCCTATACACACTGCATAGACCAGTCAGGGCAACAGATGGTAGAAGAGTCTTTGTGCCTTAGGTCCATCACAGCCAGGGGTGAAGAGTGCTGACTACTAACATTGAGTTTAAAACCTTGCACAGTTATTTGTCCATGTACCAACAACATATGCAAATCCCTCTGGCAATAACATTGATTTCCTATTATCAGTTATTATTGGAAAGTGAACCTATCCCTTGGCTGTCCTCTCTAGTTCTGCTGAAGAGACCTTCAGACCGGGCCAATCTGGTGCAGCATCTTTGTATCCACACACACAGACAGCTGCATGTTTTAATAAGATGGATGACAGTACTAAATAAAACACTTTACATCTGCGTCCATGCACAAAGTAAATAGTGAATGTTATATGTTATATTATAGAAAATGCAGTAAAACCACCTAGATGTTAACACTATTGGAAATGGTGTGCATGTGTGTGTGTGTGTGTGTGTGTGTGTGTGTGCGCGTGCGTGCATGTGTGTGTGTGTGGGCGTGCATTTGTGCATGTGTGTGGGATCAGCTTTGTGCCTTGACAACAACTTAACCAGGCCACTAGACTTACGGTCACATCTGTTACTAGAATAGACAGCCACATTAATTCTGACCCTAATCCATCCTCCTTTTTATAATCAACTGTCTTTGTTTTTGGTATGATGCTCATTAGTTAGTGCTATTAACCATCAATGACCAAATTCTCTAAAATAACCTTCATCTTCTTTTACATAAATAATTATTTAAATGAGAGAAACACATACAGGTAAACTGTAGGTAACCAAAAATGGACAATTATACATTTGCACTCAAAGAAGCAAGCTTCCGTAGTTTGTCATGTATGCTCATGTATGCATATTTGATTGACCACCTCTAAGTTATTTCTAAATGTACATATACACACATCCAACTGAAGTATGGATTTTAAGTTTTAGTCCAACTGTATACTGTCTATTAGGCTACACCCACATCTAAGACCAAGAGCATGACTGCACTGTGTAGTGAGAATGTGTAACATGAATATTGTAATCTGTGTCCCACCAGATTATGACCTGTCCAAGCTCAAGGAGTTCATGGACCAACAGGTGGATGCTTACATTGAGAAGGGTATCCTTGCCAAGGATGAGGGGGACACCATAAAAAGGATATACAGCAGCCTGTAACCATCATCCAGTCTGATAAACCACTGGCCTCTAAAACCGAATCTGACCCCAACATCTGTAAAATTGGCGTAGTCATATTTCCTATAGCATGGTATAGGTCCCAATATGCTTCAATTTGGCACCATACGTACAGTACAGTATACACTATATGTATTTAAAATTAACATATTAGAAGGAACATGTTTATTTTAGAATATATTCTCCAAAATATCAAATGATAAAAGCATTACAATTTATACTGCTTATCTGAAAATGAGTGTAACTATTACTACAAGAAAAACTATTCTCAATTAATCAATAATGTTTGACACAAAGCTCACAAGGTAGGTGACCTGTATGAGATTACTTTTTAGAAGTGTTCTAACCCATTCTCACAGTACAACTACATGAAAACATTTAACTTAACATTTGGGGAAAATGAATGGTATAAGATACAAGACTAGGTTTCTTATCTCCTGTTTGCAATACTATTTTTTGCAGTAAAATATATTCATGAAATTGTATTCATTCTACTTAATCTTTACTATCTTATTTTACCAGTTTAATATCTCAATTATTAGTATTCTTGCTTTTGATTGTACCAAATATATATTAGTTCAGTATGATTTAAATCCCTCTATATTTTGCTGTAACATCTGGGGCCCACTAGGGGGCAATGTCAATCATTTTCCTCTGCATGTCTAGGTATATGAAACACTTGCATCTCTTTAGTGACTCAAAATGAAGTATTTTTAAATGTAAATATTTGTGATTTTTCCTAAAATGTATCTATTAAAATTGTGTTTTCTTTACCTATGCACTCAATTCTGGAAAGGAGGTATTGAAGAAAATGTTATATCATTGGAAATACCAGGGGAAGCACGTTTAAAACAAGCTTTAAATATCAGATTTATTTCTTCAAACCAACATAAAAGAAACCCATGTAACAGTATTCCACACGCACACATATATATTCACACTTAAAAATAAAAAAAGGCCAGTCCTTCTGTTCTTAAAGCAGCCTATCAGGTAAACAAAACATGTTTAAAAGGCAGGCAATC
>JAODUG010056436.1:0-10636 GCA_027564795.1 Aphredoderus sayanus
TGTGTGTGTGTGTTTGCATGTGTTGTGTGTACCAAAACAATTAATATGCCAATATTATTAGCTCAGCACATTATGACACATCTGTGTTGGGAAACACACACACACGCACGCACGCACGCACGCACACACACACACACACACACACTTTTGGGATAAATGGACTTTGTTTCAGGTCACTTACAGTAAAAGACCAGAATAATTTAATCAGACATTTTCTGATTAAAATAAGATGTTATCACATACTTTTCCTAGAAAGAACTTGAAATTATAAAGGCTTTACTTACACTTTGAATTTCTGACGCTTCTGTTGTTGTATCATATTAGTATTGTGTGTGTGTGCGTGTGTGTGTGTGTGTGTGTGTGTGTGTGTGTGTGTGTGTGTTTGTGTGTTTTTATTATTATTATTTATTATTATTATTTATTTATACAGCCGCACTTCTGTTATGGTATCATATCAGAATTGTATGTGTGTGTCTCATACAACACAAGAACGCCTTTATGATATGCACATAAGGAACAATTATTTATTATTATTATTATTTATTTCTACAGCTGCGATACACAGAAGATTCATTGCCATAGTCTGTGATTAGTGGCCTTACTCCTCTACAGACTCCGATTGTACTCATAACATAACATACGGTATATTGAGTAATTACACTGTGTCCTTGTAATGCATCTCTATGATAATCTGGGATAGGTGGCACTGGCATCAGATACAAATGGCTCTTTAATTGCAAGCATGCGGCAGCTATCCTGCTGCTTTGTGATCAGATTCATCGTTTCTTGCATTGTACTTTTTAATGTCATCTGGTGTGTTAATTGCAGATGCAGTTGGAAGCTAATTTAGAGTAGGCATCAAAGGTAATGAGAAAGATGATGTCTCATTTGTTTTGTTCACATTCATTTGTTTTTACTTATGTTAACAGTGATATAGCAGTCCTGTACATTGAATATGTCATGAGTACCAAAAATATTGAATGGTAAAAAAAAATTGTTGCCTGTTAAAATGCATCACTGTATGTACAGGTAGGCTATCTCTCAATATCCAGTAGAGTGATCTTTTCATTTCTGGACGGGTGGCTAGTTACACATGATATGTTGATTGAGTATACTGATTATATTTCGAAAAGTGACTTAACACATAACATGCATAACACAACTCTGCCAGCAGTTGGTGCAATACCAAGGCTGGCTTGTCTGGTTTAAATTTGTTGAAATTGTGCCCTCTGTTGGTGAAAAGCTGTGTTTAATTTTCAGTGGTTTCTCATTCAACTATAAATAGCACGAAAGGAATGGCGGGGAAAGCACAAACCCAGCTACACGCTTTATGTTAAAATGAACTCGACTACTGGCAGCTTCTTAAACAATGTCAGAGAGACAGTCGGGAGAGAAGAGATGGGGAGACTGCTGTTGTCATGGAAACGGCGAGGCGGAGCCGAGGAAAGCGGGACCAGTTTGTTTGTTATTGGAGGTCACGTGGCTCGGTGAAGCTCTTCCCAGTTACCACCGATTCGAGCGTCGCGAGCTGCTTCTCCGGTCAGTTACTACAAAATGGCTGCAAAGGCACCACCGTCGACGAGAACCCTCTGAACACTTAATGGTAGGATACAATCTGGATTCATTTGCTTTACGCTATCGGAATTTTAGCGAGGCTAAAATCGCCTAGAGATTTTAAAGTACGGCATGGCTTTCTTGAAGGACGTGCGAAAACATACTTTCTTGTTTGATCCACTTTGACGTCGATTTTCAAGTGCTTATGTTCCAGGCTGTGCAATTTGAAAATGCCGGATATTTTTCTGCATCTCTTGCCTAGTACAGTAGTAGCTATTCTAAATATTTCCTTAAAGATCTATCTAAATTTCATAGGTTCAACTACATTGTTCACTGTATGCAAATGCACGGTTTGTTGAGCTATCTTGTGTTTAGGTCAGACGCTAAATATAAATATTTATGCATTTATGATTTTTAGAGGCGTGTTTATACGGATTCCCTCATGTGTGCTTAAAACTGTAGCATTACTGTATAATGCCCATGCTACATTACCGTAATGTCGAATACGTTACCAATAGCTCACTACGTTAGTTAGTCCGACAACCTAATTGAGAAAATATTGTACTGTTACTGTTAGTGCCATGGAAAGCTGATCTTGTGCCCCTTTTTTTTAAGTTGAACGCTTGCTTGTTATTACATTTTCAGTCAGATTAACCTTTCTCTGTTTATTTGGTTTACATTTCATGTTGTTTGTTGCTGCGAGTTGTGCAACTATGCAGAAATTGGTGTGGTCTTCCATTGCGTTATGTTGTCAAAATGTTTGCTTGTGGCTTCCAGTGGGTGCTGAAACTACGAAATTGTAAACTGAAACCCTTTTTAGTAGCTGAGATTTCCCTGCTAAAATCAAAATTTGGACTGGTCGTTTAGATAAAGGGCTCTCACTATATTATATTTTAATAGAGAATAATCATATCTACTCAGTAGCGGAGGGGTGGTTGATCATTTGTATTGCCTTTTAACAATAGCACTGCCCCCCCATACCCGATATCCACTTGACATCCCACAGTGGCACACACTTGGCAAGCAGCGTGCAGATACGTGAGGATGCCATCACCCTGATGCAGTATGAGGGCACTGACGTATGCCCTGAGGCCTGCTGGTTTTGCAAATGTGTTGGAGTTCCTGATGCGGATCTGGCCCTGCTGCTGTTGCAGGGGCCCCCTGTCAGCAGCCAAGCCTGTGAAAGGGCCAGTGTATTCACGGGGAGGCCCCAAAGGGGGCTTGATAACAAAAAGAGGCCACTTAATGCTCTGATTACTATACAGCTTAGGTCATAGACTGGCATTCACTACAGAATCACGACAGCTCTTTTGCACAGCACCAGATTCCAAGGATGAGAGCTTGGTGTTAGATTATGTCACTTAGTTTGGGGGTTGTTTGGTGTCAGTGATCAAATACTTGGAGTCATTATATATTTATCTGAAATAGCATAGTATTTGGTTATCTAAACATTTTATCGACGCAAATTTTTTTTATTTTTTTTTGTAAAGGTCAATTCCATTTGAAACTAATTGTATTAAATAATTGAGTGTTGGTCTCTAGATGGCTTAGTATTTTTTATTTGTAAACTGCAGTGAAATGTCTTCTATTTGCAGATTCTAGCAATAAGAAACTGCTGAAGACTGTTAGTTTTAATTTACCTCCATGAGTTATGAGAGGATCCCTTTTATGTGCAGGCTCGTTCAGTGGTTTGTTTTATGAAGACTAGCCTAATGTGGGAACTAAAAACAAATGGTTTTACAGTTACATACATACCATGTATTTACATACAAGGCATTTGGTGGAGTTATATGATGAAGTAGACACATGCAGGCTACATATAGGCTATTTAAAATAAATAACAATGTTCTCATTACTGATAGACAGGATGCCTTTGGGACGTTCAGAGCAAATAGTATGTGTGTTCAAACAAGATCACCAGTACAGTCATCAGCCAGCCAAAAGCATATTTCTCTGAGTGTCCTAGGCAGGAGTACATTAACATTGCACCATTAAAAATGGTTTCAAGTACTTAAGACAGTAAAATCATCTTTGTAGCGCAGGGGGAGCTTGACAGTGCTGCTTACCTAGCCATTTCTAAACCTGCACAGACACAGACCTGTTTTAACGTGGTTTGTTAGGTCGAGATCGAATTAGCCTACCTAAAGTAGTTGAAATACAAAGCACCACATGATGACATTCTTTCTTTTAAAAAGAGGAGTAGGAAGCTGTGTGTCATCCTACAGTGTGACTGTCTTCAGAAGAACTACAGGGAATGCACATCGCGCTGTTGCCAGGGATGCTGCTGCTGTGGTTGCCAGCCAGCACTCTCCCCAGGGCTCGTCCTGCTCTTGTTTATCTTGCAACGCTGGCAATCCTGGCTGTGTGCCCAGCGAGCACGTCTAGTGCCCCCCCCCTCCCCTCAGCACAACAACACATGCATGCTTATATTTACGTGCACTAAGCAATCCCCCAGCCACGTACAACGTTCTAATGAAGTCCCCCATTTTCCCTGCCGCTAATGTGAGGCACCCAGGCAGTTTTCCACAGTAGGCTCCAGAGTAGAAGAAACGTAATACAGTAAGGCACCTTGCATGCGTCAGCCCCCCTCTTTCCCTCCACCAGCTCGACGGTGCTAGTTTTACGCCTTACACCTGCACCTACTTCCTCTCTGGTTGCCTTTTAAAAAACCAACTAAAAGGCCATGTGGTTTTAAGAGGGACACTGACCACTAATCCTGTTGTTCTGACAGTGAAGTGTAATGCACAGCAGCTCATGAGCTCATCGACATGGTTCTCATCGACGCTGGACTGGCTGTGCTTGCCTGATTTTGAACTGTAGCTTCCGATGTGTCGTGTCTTACTGGCACCGCTGTAAGTAGAGGTCATTTTCAAGTTTATTTTAGTTTAGGCTATAGGCTTAAACTAACACATGGGCAGTACACAAATTGTTAAACTAAATAATTTGTCTATAATTATATGGTTGGTTAAGTATGACTCTTTTCCCCCCCCCCCCCCCCCCCACACACACACACAATTGCCCTTGTGGTTTAAACCACTATTATAAAAACATTGTAATTTCTGTTTGAAAGCTAACAGTTCCTCCACCCCCTTCAGCCTGTGTTTCAAAAATAAACAGTTAGCTGGGTCTAAAGTTTGAGGTTAGAGGTGCTAGGTGACTGACTATGTGCTCCCATGGAGGGTTTCTTGTTTCATCAGTTAAATTAGTAGCCAGTTTACTGATGCCCTACCACTACTAAATTTCCCCAGCCTCAACTGTGCATCACAGTGGGCTGGAGGACCTTATCTCTTTCCTCCTCCTATCTCTCACCAACCCAAAGATCAATTCAAGGGACACACTTCCACTTCTCAAAGCCAGGCGTAAAGCACAACCTTATCTGAGAGAGGCTGTGCTTCCACTGTGTTTAGGCACCAAATGTTTCTTAAACTGACATTATTTTGCTCCCCTCAGCTCACTTGTCGCATTGCTGTCGTCCGCTGATCCTCTATGACATGAGGCCTACCAATGCCTTTGAATCTAGCAGAGCTGGCTATTTATTGCTACACTAGCAGATTTCAGTCCCAGCCTCTCAGAAACAAAAACAAACAAATATTTATGATATTAATTGGAGAGTAGCGCATTGTCGTTTGGGGCTTCGTTTAAAGAGCTTTCCATTCATCCAATCCAAGACCTGCAACCAGTACAGTCCAATTATAAAGAGGCTCTATTTATAGAACAAATGTCCTCTGCTCTTTGGAACTAACTAGCTTAGAGAGAGTGTGGCAGCAAGGCTAAATGCTAACGGTGTTTTACTCCCTTCCACACATTGGAGGCAGGTGTTCTGTTCCCTGATCCAGACTGCTCTGGTAATAACAGGATTTTGTGTGTGTGTGTGTGTGTGTGTAGGCACATTGCACACACAAACTGCAGATTAGTCAGCCGCTTCTAGCTAGCAGCAAGCTAGTCACTGCCAGTTTGATTACAGAATGCTTGCAGGCGGTTATTTCATCTTTGTCTTAGGTGAAGATGAAACGTGAATAGTGCAATCCCTCTCTTGCGTTTGGATTTACATTTTGCCTTTAGCAGTTTTGACCTAGACAGATGCTTTAGTAATGTACGGTATACGATTTTATGCTGTATCAGCCAGTCAAATGTCACCCCTAGGTTTTGACAGGCTGACCCAACTCTATTGTTTGATTGAACGCTGTAATTGTGACTTGTCGAGGTCCAGCTCTCCTACAGGAACTAGAATGCTGAACTTCAGCGACCACACTGATTTTGAGTCCAGTGCTCAGGGCCACTATCAGTCTCCACTTGGCTGAACACCACGGCCCCAGGGAGTGCTTGTTGCCAGGCAATGGCTCGCACCACTTTTGCCTGCAGTGGCAAAGAAATAGCTGAGGTTTTTATTTGCAGTTTGAAGGTACATGGAACCAAATTGCTTTATTTTTCCAGACTGCTTTCCCTTCTGTCTTAACTCAAAACATTAAGCTATTCATGGAAGAGCGTAGGGAGATGTGGATGCAGAGAATATGCTGCCACTGGCTGTGCTTACGTCTTTCACAACAGGGCAATGTCATTTTGTTTACAGTTTAGTGCAGGAAATATTGTGCCTCTCTGGATTGTATTGATTTGATTGGTCAATTGAGATGCACGTTGTATTCCTATTCATGATGCACTCTGCAGTGTTTTTACATTCCCTACGTGATACCATTGACATAACATTATATTGGCCGATATTGATCGCAATTATAATTATGTTATTAAATGGCTTCATACATTCTGCTTTGGACAATACCTGTGAGCTCACTGCATCATGCATTTGCATAAGAATAACAATAATTTCCGTTTGAAATAAGTTAGTAGTCACAAAATTATCACAAATGATGTGCAGCATAAAGTTCTCAGATAAAAGGAGGCACAAAATTGTAATCAATGTGCTGCAAGAAATAATTCCAACCTGCAAACATGAAAGCCACCTGTGCCCATGGAGGGCTCACCGAATGCCCCCCTTTAGTCCCCTATGCAGGAACTGTGCCCTTCAGCCATGTGATATCATAGTCACACACTTTTACGGTGGAAATACATCTCTGCTCCTTGTGCATCTCTGCTAATTACACCTGCTGTCATGATACCCGATCCTGCATTTTAGACCAGTATTGACCCGATTGGTGCCTTGATGTAGACTCGGACTAGAATGGTTCATCGCTGTACTATACAAGGCCACCTAATAGTTTCCAAAAACATAACCAAAGACCAGCAGCAGAGCAGACACACCACGGGAAAAACCCAGAGAGTCCAAATCCTCTAGAGTTACAGTCCATCAGGTAACATTGTCTGCTGAGATTTCAGTGCAGATAGCCACAGCAGACCCTAATCCTCCCATCTGGCTGACAAATTAGTGTATGCCCATTGATTGTTTGAGAGTGGCAACATTAGAGCGGATCTGTTGAACTGACATTGACACTGTTGATTTCAATTCAGAGTGCAACCCAATACCATTAGCCATTTGTCGAAGGGTGTCCTTGTTTTCGTTTCTGTAAATATTTCCATTGTGGTCCATCAGTAGACAGAGACAAAGAACAGGGAGAGACTGGGTTCGAACTTTTAACGATGTCTTTGCAGCTTCGCATTCATTACGTCGCTTCGAGGCACCATGACTTTGACTTGTCAGAGGTAGAGGGTTGTGGGTCAGCATTTTCTGATGGGTAACTAATGGCTGGTTGAGAAAGTTGAGAGATTTCTCTTAAGCTAATTCCAGTAGCAGTTGTGCGGTAGTTGTTGTTAAAATGGTTCTGTTACATGATTTATGGTGTGTATGTCTTCCTGTGTTTACATTTCCTTAGCCTTGGGATGCATTTTCACACTTTTTGGGTCAACGCTGCTAAATGAGTGCTAAAGAAACACATACCTAGTTGCCTACTGAACTCCAGGTTAATCATCGTATACATTTTTTTTTTTAGCCTTGAAAAGAAGCAAGGAATACAAGAAGAGAACCATTTGATGGAAGAAAAGAAAAAGAAAAAGCAAGAAGAGAAGAAAAAGAAGGAAGCTGCACAGAAAAAGGTGTGTGACCTGCATAGCAAAACCTTGTGGTTTTATTGGTCTGACAGATGCATGCATGCTCCGCGTTCAAGGGGTCATATTTGCTAGCAGTTTACTTACTTAAACCAGTAAAACAGTTATTGGCTAGTTGTCTAAAACGGACATGTAGCGTTAACCTTTTACCATTTACAGTATCAGCAAACGCTCAAATGAATATCTGTTGACTATGCAGGCTGTTCATAGCATATTTTCTACCTTCCTTCTCAGGCCGCTGAACAGAAAACCAAAGGTGAGTTAGAACAACTTGCCTTCTTCTTTATACTTTATGTTTATGTTTTATATTTGCATCAGTACTAAAATCAACTCCACTTTGTCATTGTAGGCAGTACATGTTCAAGCAGTACATTTTTGTCTTTGTCAAGTAAAGCTCCCATCAGGTACAACAGCCCCCTTATGGCATGTAATTTATGTATTTCCATCTTAATTACATTACCGTTTAGCCTTTGCGCTAAAGTCGGCCTATTTCCTGCTCTGCTAACTGGAAATAAGAAGCATTTTAAATGTTTATCACTGTAAAGCATCCTTTTGCCAGGTGGCTCTGAGTCTCTGAGCCAAATGAAGGCCATGTGGCGCTAGAAAGCTAATAAGCAGCGCAGGAACAGTGCAGGGCTTCTGGGGCAAACAGCTAAATGACTGAGGATGAAAGCGAAGGTAGTTTAAAACAAAGTATTTAAAACGATATGCCTTCCCAATATTTGTTTGTGGTACTAAACCAAAAGTATAACATTTGTTCCAATATTAATCACCCAAAAGGCAATAAGGTAGCACACACACATAAGCATGCTTAACGTAACGTGGCCAGAATAAAACAGAATAAAACTGGTGAAATTGAGATTGATCAACTTGATCTGAAAACTGTGTGTGCTACGTTCTTGCCTTTTTAAATGTAAGCAAAGGAGTTGGGCAACTTCTTTTTATCTTTTTTTACATGTCTTTAGTTTTTGTTCAAGATTTACAAATATACCTAAATGTATTCTATTACACCTGGATGCATTCCAAAATGAACCAAAAAGGAATCTGTACAGAACAGGATCAATAATGGAATTGGAATGCAGTTTCAGTGCACATCCCTAATGAGGAGAGCACTATAAAATTTAGACCTGTGGTAAAGTGTGCTTAGTTGGCATTTTTTAACCTCCCAGGCAGAAGAACTCTCCCTGTCTCTCATGCTGCGTCTCACATTCTTCATGCCAAGGCCCTTTAATGAGCAGACGATAGATGGAGAGTGAGTGATCGACAGCCAGTCAGCCCAGCAGTAGATCTCCTGAGACTACAAGCTTGTAGATGTGAGGAGGCAGATGGGAGCAAAGCTTACTTCTTGGAAGGGATAGGCAGGATGGAAATCTCATTAGAGCCACCACTAAACCCGGTAGCACAGCCCCACTGCAGTTTTTAAAATTAGAAAAATTAAAAGGCTTTAGATGCCAGTCATTTGTTTTGAGAAATATTGTTTTTATACATGTATTAGTGCCTCAACGTTTAAAAAAAATAAAAAAATAAAGTATGTTGTTTTCAGTGCATACCACTGTGAATTTGCCATTGGCAAGGGTCTTAAGACTGAGCTAATGAGGTGTGGTGTAATAGATGCCCACCACCCCATCCCTCCTCCACTGTGCTGAGCCTCAGCCCCTCATAGCTCCCTGCGCTAATGAGTGTGATCTGGGTTAGCTTCGTTAGCATGCTCACAAGCTCTCTCATCGCCTTTTGTAATGTTCCACTGCATCCTTAAATTGACCTAAATATCTTCTCTATCTGATCTCACACTAGGCCGTGGTGTATTTGGCTATTTACATGGCTGCACGGCAGTGCACGTCTTATTTGCTGATCATACAACCTGGTTTTGGCTTTGCCTTTTACTCTCTCCGCTGTCACATTTGGCACGTTCTCCACTGGTTTCAAGAAATGCCTGTTGCTCAGCTGTGCTCATGCCATTATAAACGTTGTTGGCATTCAGGTCCCAGACGCTCCAGCCACTGTTCTGTGATAATGATGCAATGAAGACTAAAAGACTGAGAACTAATGGGAGATGGACTAGTGTTGAGGCCTCATTTAAATGCACCTCTGTATGTAGGAAAGTCCCCCAGTAACAGTACGCCAAAGGCTCTAGCCTGTGTGTCTAGGGAGAGAAGGGGAAGGGAGTGGGGCTGGCAGACTCTCCCTCCATTGCATGCTCTGCCATCCACCGCTGTTGTTGGTGGCTTCTTGCAGCGTCTCAGGGCAGTGTTGTTCCCTGCTCTGTTCCATGTGCTGTCCCCACAGGTGGGTGCAGCAAGCCGCCAAATAAGGTTCCTACTCAAAACTGCAACACTACCATCTAGTGATTGCAGTCTATTTTAACACCAACCCTGTTACCAAAACAGGATTTTTTTGGCGGGGGGGGGGTCGGAGGCAGGATGATGTATTCATGGATCCATAGTAGCTATATCCTGTGCTTAGTTTAGTGATTGTGGGAATGTTTGGGATAGGGTGGTTGACCCCTAGACAAAAGGTGATGAGTTCAATCCCTAAGCCTGACCTACCATAACCCCTACCTGCTCCTTAATACTTGTAATTATACTCACTGTAAGTCACTTTGTAGAAAATTGTCAGCTAAATTGCCTTCATTATAATTTAGCATGTTCTACTATTCTATTCATCTTATTTTTGGAAATTCTGTGGGCTTTTGTGAGTTTCCGGTCATCAAACCAGGACAAAATACATTCATAATTTTAAAATATAATTTCTCATATTGTCAGCTTACTCATTAGTGTTCCACAGATGCTCCTGCTCACTTTATCTGTAATTATAACACAATTCGCAGGAATTTGCCCCAGAAAATAACACTTTAATTTCTGCTTAGAGGGAATGTGCATCATTGTGTTTTTATAGTTCACATGCACCCATGTTTGCACCTAAAGGCATCCACATGCAATCATTTGGCAAGTACAAAACCCCTGGCTTACATGCACTGCTGCATACAAACCTGGCCACAACCACACACTCACTCATAAAGGCCACT
>JAODUG010056447.1:0-14940 GCA_027564795.1 Aphredoderus sayanus
TGCGATCCTTTGTGCTGAACTATCAGAAGGCTATCACTGTCTTTGGTTTTGAACAATGACAAATAGGCTGCTGTTGTGCTGACGCAAATGTGCTTTTGTCATTTTTTAACTTTTCTCTCTCACATTGCTGAATATAGGCTATAGTTAAAAGGTAGACAGCAATCAGTGGCGGTGGTATAATATGATTTTGAGTTTGAGTAGATTAAAGGGAGGGGACTCGAGCTCCGACTTTGCGGGGAGGCCTCTGTAAAGTTTTGGATAATGGTATATTATACAAATGATCCTTCATTTTTACAGTTCAAAAACACTATCATATTCAAGATATAGTTTTACTCACTAAAGAGATTCACATCGATGTAGGATTGGTCCCAGTCTGTTGAGCCCTCTGTTCCCAATGTTGGAGTAGCCTAAATTGAGCTGCTCTAACTTGTGCGGAGAGAACTGTAGCACATAGTGCATTGCTGCACAATCCACAACGCTCAGTTTCATTTTGAACAGATTGAGTGTTTTGATCTCTGGTGCTGCAAGGCTGGTGGCTTCTTTCATGTGAAACTCCATCAAGCAGTGGAGAAGATTCAAAGCTACCTGGTTTTCCAGCTTTCTGTTCTTAAACTGGGCCTTGAACCACAACCCAATGTTGGTGGAAAGGTTTTCACCTTCATCCATTGAGGCCAGAACAAGTCCATCCAACTGACCTGCCAAGCGTGCCCGAAGAAGTCCCATGAAGAAGCGTGTGAACATCTGCAGGCTATCCACCTTGTCCATGTTCAGGTCTTTATTGCGTAGGATGGAGCCAGTAGACAATGGTTGGACTTCTCCAAAGCACCAGTAGTCCAAAGCCTGAATTATATCCTCCCCACAAGAGAGGTTGATAGCACAGTACATGCCAGCCAGATGCTCCTGAACTGTCAAGTGGAAAAATGAGAACATCTCCACCATCTCTTCTTTAAGGGGTTGTAGGATCTGACTGAGAAAGGTACTCTGAACATCAGCAGGTTTAACGCCATACTTTTCCAAATCTGTTTTGTCAAACATGATCTTTTTCTTGAGAAGGCCTTCATAAGCCAGCTTCCCCAGATTCATTAGTTCTTGCCTGACTACAGAGAGAACCTCAGATCTGGGAGTGCTCCTCTCTGTGCCCTTCAGTGCATGATGCTTGACAGCAGTAAACAGGTAGCAGAAGTAAACTTCACTCACGGTTTTAGGTGGATTTAACTCAAGAGATGTAGGATCAACCCTATCTAGACTACCCGAAGAAAAGAACTCTGCCATAGCTGAACAAATAATGTAGCAATAAAGTGGGATGAAAGACAGCACGAATAAATTGTCATTGTTCAGGATGTAATTGTAAACATTTTCTGCTACGTTTGCATCTTTGTAGAACTTTGAGGTGTACTCCTTCACCTGGTCCTCCTCAAAGCCCAGCACCACACAACATCTTTGAAAGAAATGTTTGGGAGCCTCAGTTGACGGCCTAGTTGTGAGAATGACAGAGGCCTCTGGTAGAAGGCTCCCTTTGATTAGAGCCACCATAATCTCTGATACTGACAACTTGGATCCCACATCTATGTCTTTACTGGGAGCATTCCAGTCTAAATGGAATTTAAACTCATCCAATCCATCCAAGATGAAAAGCAAAGACGTTGGTGAAGCAAAAAGCTCAGGTAGTACTGTCTTTAGGTAAAGAAACCGGTCTCCGAGAAGGTCCAGTAAACTCAATGGTCCTACAATCTGATTTATCTCCCTAAAGCGCAGGTCAAAAACACAGGTGAATTCACGCATGCTCTTACCCAAAGCCCACTCATAGACCAGCCTTTGTACGGCCACACTCTTTCCTATGCCAGCAATGCCTTTAACTTTAACCCTTTTTGGGGGCCGCCCTGACATTCCTTGTGGGCTCAGAAGGTGGCACGGGCGAATACGCTGGCAAGCCTGGTGAACATAGATGCGTGCTCGTCTGCTGGCTAGGTCAAAGTACTCATGTTGGCTGCTGTTGATGAAATCATTATCTTCTGTCACAAACAGATCAGTGTAGCGGATCTCTATATGTGAAGCTGAGTTTGATGCCTTTCCTTCCCCTTCAGAATAACATTTTAGTTGCTCTGTGCGTTTCAAAAGGGTTGTTTTATGGGCAGAAATTGGAACTGAAACAGAAGGCATATGCTAGATTATACCAACATATTCCATCATATACAGTAAGCACAAACCACTGTTTATGTACAGTATTATTATGTTATTAAATATATATTATCATACAGTTATAATATATGCAGCTTTCACTACTACAATCTCAGATCACAACATACCTCGTATACTGGATGAAATTACATTCCTTCGCAATATCGGTTCTTCAACTACATAAGGAAGAGATTATTTTAATGAGTAGTCACAATATACAGTACTACATTTAACTAAATATCAAGAATCTCTAAACTGTTACTTGCAATAATAATTAGCAGATGCTTTTAAACTGAGTGTCAGTTTAAGTATTAAGGTGCATGTATAAAAATACATAAAGAAAGAAAGAAAGAAAAAAATAAATACACACATCACTGACACTAAAGAGAACAAAACAATCAGATACAATCAGGTGGCGCCATCTTCTGTCAAAACCAGATTCAAACAGGGAGGGTTAAATAGACATGTTTTCATTAGTTTCATTTGAGTTTTTTATATTTGGGCAGTTAACAAACATTTGATATAAAGGATTACCTTTGCTGTCAGGTAAGGTGAATCCCTTGCTCTTCCTATTGAACAGCTTAGCAATCAGACCTTTTTGTTTTTTGTCTGTGGACATAGGTTGTACAAATTATGCAAAAAGGAGATCATTATTTTTACTTATATATACTTACTACAGATGTCAAATAAACAACATGACAATAGGTCAGACACTTCACAAGACTGTCAGGCAAGATTTTGATTATTTTATCCTGCTTATGACAAATATCAGATCCATGCACTATAGATATGATACAGAATGTTATTGATCAGGTTTGAGCTGAGAATTTGGCAAGAGATCAGAGTGAAAAGAACTCTACAAAGTTAATGATTTACAGTATATCAGTTTCACATCTGACTTAGACAATGATAATATTCTGCTCACCCAACACAGACATCACTAGTATACTGTAGGCATGCTCACCCTCAACAGCAGTAGGCCGTGTTCTCCCATCAGTGTAATTCATGCAGTGACTCTTCACCCAGCATTGGAGATCCTGGCAGTAGTAGTCCTGCACCTCCCGCAGTACTTCTAGGAACTTTCGACTGCTTTGCTCATTGGTGCACACAGTCTCCAGAGCCTGGGCCACAGCATTGGTGGGTGATTTCTCCAGCAATGAGAGATAGAGAGCAGATGAAATCACATTAGCGTCCCGTAGCCAGCGCAGCAAAGGTGCTGGGTGATCACGTGTCCAATTGAGCAGAAAGTCTCTTTCGGACTGGAGCAGCTGCTGAGCTGAATTCATTGCTTTTAGAAATGCTGCTGCTGAAAATAAGAAAACACAGAAAAGAAAGGAAACAGTTAAGGTGCACTGCATTATGTTGACTCATGAACAGTCCAAATACAGCCCAATTTATGGGTGACATTCCAAAAATAGAGCTCAACAGATACCCAATGCAAATGAAAAGGTATTGGTTATAGTAAATAGACTGAATTAACCCTACAATCAATAAGGTCAGACACATGCTAGAATAAGGCCATCATTCTATCTTATTTAACAAATATTTAATAATATAGCATATACATTGTAAAATAACAAAAAATGTACAGTATCATGGCAGCAATTACAGATTTAAACCATGTGGAATAGTTTTTGAGTTTACTTTATTATAACTGTGGTCACTTGTTGATACCTTTACTTATACATATAATATATAATCCTTCAGAAATATCAGGTAGTTTATCAACACCACGACAGAGTATACAGTATAATAATTTAAAATACATACCTAAAAACACACTAAATGAGAAAAATGATCTTCACATGAATTGTGTGTATCTTCCTGTTTTCCCTGCTGCCCATTCGCAGTATAGTTTGTCTGAATTTGATCTTAAGAATTTCAGGAGGAGGAATGTTGTCTTAGGCAAGAGTTCAACAACTGCATTAAGAGTCCAAAGTCCAAAGAAAAGCGCCAAATTGAATACTGGGTTATAGAAGAGCATATTTTTTAAATGATTGAATGCATATGATCCTGAAAAGAAATTGTGCAACGCCACATAATTATTATGACACTGTTAATACAATTAGTATAATAACACAATGAAATATGTGTTTACAGTGTGAGGTGTTTCCTCTATATTTTGTTTATTCAGGAGTGTGTTTTATAACACATTATATATCTATTAAATTAAGAGATAATACGTTTTTCTATATGTACAGTAGTTTTATTGAGAGCTAAATCTTTAGGTTTTTGTACCAAAATAACACAATACGTCGCTTTTAAAAGACTGCTTTTTCCAGACAGCAAGAGGGTGAGTCACATGTCATGTGTCTTTCCTTGCAGACAAATGGCACTGACAGTTGCATTAAAGGCTGAGTCAGTGATTGTAAGACAATAAGCTTTTTCAAATTCAACATCTACTCACTTAGCTGCTCATTCTGTGTGCAAGCTGAAATAAGATTCTGGTGGTTCTACTGCTCTGGCTCTGTAAATGGAAACACAGACCGCAGCACACACTAGTAATAGCATGTCTACTGCCTGTGTGTGTGTGTGTGTGTGTGTGTGTCGGGGGGGTGGAGGGAGTGTTCCCGAGGGAGCGCCCTATTGCATTGCAGGGAGAGGTTTTTTTGTTTTGATCGAGTTCAAATATCCACAATCTTTCTCCAGCATACCTGACTCCATTTCAAACATAAATTGATTGATTGATTGAAATGATTATTGGAATACTCATTTATTGTTTGCACTAAAAGTGACTCATATCTGGTTTACCAATGCTTGCTTTGAACATAAAAAAACATTGGGGAGGGGGGTTACATATTCTCGTTACACTATCTCAGTCAATGAATTTACATGCATACACAGTACACCGTACCCAATACCAACATACTGTATACATGTATGGCTGTATTCCAAATAATACATGCATGTGGGATACAGTAAAGCTATGATATTATATTGGAGTAGCAAATAGCTATATGTATTTAGACTTTTATATTTTTCCAATCAGTTACCGGAATATTGTATAAATGTAGTCACACATTTTATGAAAAGATGTTTGTAGAGATTTTACAACATACTGAAGAGGACATGTGATGCAAAATATTGTACTTCAGGGCCATGAAACCTGACTAGCTTCCCCTTAATGGCCCATCTCTTTATTTTCCCTCGTTTCCAGCTGAGCAATCATGCATGATCTAGGCACAATGTATTTTGTAGTTCATGCTATTTTTGGTAAGTACTTTTATCTATAATTTTGTGTTCAATGTTTTATTAAACTTTAATTATAAGTTATTTATTTATGTCATTTTGTGGATAATTGTGTAATAATTACTAATTACTATTACTATATATTACTCTTACTAAACTATTATTATAATAATTACTGTCTTATTAGTTAACTATAGACACTTGTTTTTTACACAATAAAAAAGTAAAATATGTATTCTCATTTGTCAGTTTATGGTAAATGTGTATATGCTGTGCTTCTGCAAAAGGGTTTTTTGCTGGAAGAAACAATTGCTTTTTTTAAAAACTTGTTTAAAATAAATTGTGCTTTAAATATACAGCCACATAATGTACATTTAAAAGAGAAAGAGAAAAGAATAATGCATGGTATTTTTGAGACCGGAGACATGTACCTTCCCCTTTCTTAAAATACCTTTGTTGTGAAATATTTCACTATTTACCCTTTCATATTTGCATTTTATCAAGTTCAGTTCTCCAAATTTGAAATATATGAGGCTTGTACTACAAAACTTTAATATGAGGTTTATAATGTATAATCTTAAGACCTTGCAAATTTTTTATGTAATCTTCAATGTATGTGAATCAATTAAGTTAGGTTAAGTTAAGATGTTAGCATGAGGAAATATGTCCTTTGACTTTACTTACTTTGTTATAAGTTATGGGCAGCCAGAATTCTGACTGAAATGTTGTACATCTGTATCAGCAGCTACCACATTGTGGGGGGGTGCCAAAACATTCTCCCCTGTGCCTTCCGTCCCGGACCGTGTCCATGCCCTGGTGGGGTCCTGTGTGGTGATTCCCTGCTCGTACACTCCTGCAGTTTCTCATCCTCCCAAGGCCACAAATAGTCAGATAAATGTCAGGGTGAGATTCATGGACGGCGGGCGCCTCTTCCATTTACCCAGTACAGCGTTCAACAGCGAGAACATGGCCCAGGTCAGCAGAATCTACCAGGGACGCACATCTCTTATTGGGCAGATCACAGACGGAGACTGCTCTGTCCAGATTGACAGGCTCAGATTAGATGACGCTCGTGAGTTTGAGATCGCGCTAAAAGGAGATGATTTACTTTGGGGTAAGCCAAGGAGTTTCGCTCTGAAAGTTTCAGGTGAGCGTGACATCGATTGCGTTTTTGCTCAGCTGTGACCTACGTCATCATCGTGCATTTAATAATTACTGAATTTTGATGTTTGCTTATAGATGTCCCTGAGGCTCCTGTCATTAGTGCTATTGGGTCAGCCACAGAAGGACAGTTGGTCACCCTCAACTGCACCATCAGCATTTATTGCCTCACTACATCACCGACTCTCCAGTGGCACTGGGAGAGAGGGGACGAGGGAAACAGCAGTGAGAAAAGAGAAGTGCAGCGGGCACAGAGGCCTGTGTTAGTGGCCACTCTGTCCTTCATCGCTTCATATCGAATACAACCGAAGCTCAGATGTGAGGCCGTCTATCCTGACGGAAAAAGAGTATCCAATTCAAAGGATCTCCATGTGACCTGTAAGCATAAAATCATTGCTTCTTCTTTCACATTTTTGGATACATTCCGTAGTAGACTCTAGCACTTGTGCATTCTCCACAGTCCCTTCTTGAAAGTGACATTTTAACCACTTTGCTATTTCCAGTTCCTCCGAAAGAGATCAAGGTTCAAGTGGAGACCTTAAGGATTCACGAAGGAGCGAGTGCATTGTTAGTGTGCGTGTGTAAAGCTGACCCGCCAGTGCTGCACTACCACTGGTCCTACACCCAACATGGCCGCACTGTGAAGCTCCAAGAGCACACACATAAGGTCCGGTTGTATAACGTGACGCGCGACATGAGGGTCCGCTGCTCTGCTCAGAACCGGATAGGCCAAGGAGAGTCGCGCTTGACGGCTCTGGATGTACAATGTAATTCTATTTATTTTCCACAAATAAGAGTCAGTCAGTGACCAGATTATTTAATGGAGAGCCGATGTTAATGAATATTGTTACAGTACGATTTTTTTACGTTTTGTTAAATGTTTTGTTGAACGTTTTGTAACGATGTGTACCAAGCTGGTTGTATACTGTATTAAAACAGATACAAAGTTGCCAACGCAACCCAACAAAATAAGACAGCAATACACAATTGTCCATATCCTATTCCTCCTCTTTATTTTGATTCAGATGTTGCAGACGCTTTTCAGACTAAAAAATAAATAAATAAATACAAAATCTGTTAACCACGGTAATGCCTTTACCCTTTATTTAAGCACTTTTTATTTGTTTCTACAGACAAGCCAGTCATCCACCCTCCCTCCACCTGTGTTGCAGAGGGCTTGGAGATTCTGTGTCAATGTGAGGTTAACTCTAACCCTAGATCAGCGGTGACCTGGAGTGTCAATGGCAGTGTTCCACCAAGCAGTTACAACATGTCAATTACATGGATCCCTGGGACCTTAACAGCTGTACTGAGAGGTCACATGGATAAGCCTCTCAGGGTGATCTGCTTTGCTGTAAATGCATTGGGCAATGATTCCCTCATCTTGCTCCAGGGAGAAGAAGGTGTGTACCACAGCATCAAAAACCATTGCTGATTAATGGATGGACCTTTCTGTAACCTGATCTGATACCGTTGGATAGAAGTTGATCCTTGTTTGTTGTCTTTGTTAACTTACAGTGACAGGTTCTATATTGTCGGTGGTGATACTCGCTGTGGTCTTCTGTCTCACCATCTTCCTTATTTCTCTGCTATTGATGTATTGGTGCCGAAGGAAAGCTGTAAAGTAAGAAGTACAGTAATATCATACGTTATATGTTATATGTGTATAACAGACATTATTTTAGACAGGATAGTTACGCACACTAAACACATGAAAATATGTACAATTCTTAAATCAGACATTCCCCAAGTACACCTCCGGTAGTGTACCCAGAAGAGTTGGCATTGTATCAGAGCCAGATGCCACTGTACATTAACTGTACAGAAGTGACCCACGTCTACACCAATGGAAGCTATCAGATTGTATACCAGAACTGCACACCGCTCTTCGTTCGCACAAAGCAGGTATTTCCTATGCACTATAGTATGCTTTTCTCAGATGCTATTTTATGCTCTAAAAAACTGTGCAAAAATTGCAATATTCTGTGGCACAAACAAATGTTTTAACATATCTACTACTTTTTTGTTTGTTCTGATGTTTGATGATTCTGTAATGTAATGTAACTGAAAAAAGATATATTCCAAATATATTCCAAATATATTACTTAATCCCATCTGTCCCATTTCCAGACACTCCCAATTACTAGAAGAGGTGGCGAGAGAAGAAGAGAAAACAGAGGAGTGGCGAGGCCAGGAGAGTTAGGTGGCAGGCCTACAAGAGAAACCCAGAGCACTGGAGCAGATGAAACTGATACAGCCATCTACCTCGAAATCCTCTGAGCACAATCAGTTCTTAAATGACTCACTGTTGTTAATGTTGTAGCCAGGTTTGTGCTACTCCTACTCCTATTACAAAGTTTATCTTCAGATATGCTCCTTTATGTACACAATATATTATCACAAGACCATACGCATGTTTTCTGTCATTTACTGTTAAGAAGAACCACATCTGACTTTGTTTGGCTGTAAAGTTCTGCTACCTTTTGAAACGATTAAACAGCTACAAGTTTTATCAGTTTATTTAATTCCAGTGTGTAGATGTAGACACATGTAGTGGACAGCATGCATGCAATCACTGATGTGCAGATGTGCACATATGCACATTAAGACACACAGCACAGGACAGTGCATAAAGCTTAATTAAACAGACTCAATAGCTAGAATAAATAGCTATTACATTAGAATATAACTTTATATAATCGTATAAGTATAGTTTATACTTTATTCAATATATATGTTTGATATTAATTGATTCGATTATTCCAATCATCATCCCATATTATTTATTAATTGTTTTTAGAATAAATGTTGTATTGGTCACATGCAATCAAAAAAATATTTAGTTAAATAATAATTCCTTAACAAATCCAAAAACATTCTCCCTCATGATCAAATACACTTATTTGCAGTTATGATTTATTGTAAGTAAAACGTTTGATTGATTGTACTGTATATGAAGTTATTTATAGATGCAAACAGAAGAGGGAGACAAATGACCATTTAAACTGCACTACACGAGAGCGAATGTATTATCGTAGAAGAAGAGTATAATAAATCAGATTGGCTGGAAACATTGACAATCGGAAGCTACGTCATTACGTATTGAGTTTTGGTGCGAAATGTGTTTGTTATTCTTTTCATTTTATTATGCAAAAGTAAAATGTGCTATTTTAGTGCCATGTTATGATAAACAAAATAATAATGTATCAAGTACCTGCTAATTTGAAAATATATTGACCAACAGCCAAATACTAGTAATCCTCTGCCTATTGTTTGCTAGCATGCTAAGCCATTAGCCAACTGGTTTTGTGAGCAAAGCAGCGATTAACCTAGTAACTTTAAACCTTTCTTGGCGACTACGACATCAATTTGCAGGTTTTGTTTATTTATGTCAACCCCGTGCAACAAGGATACAATTATAGTTTATCTGACTATCTCAGAAATATGCCAGAAATCAAACTAAAGCACGTCGTGTCTTGTAGCAGCGAAGACAGCGTAAGTTATGTTTTTCCATTGGCATTGGATTTATGAATATACGTCAAAAACCAGCCCCTAAATACACCAAGTAATAAAGTGCACAAAAATGTCATTCACTGCTCTGTTTCATAATGTTTCAAGATCATGTTTCAAGATCAAGTCCACTAACAATTTATGTTTTTCGAATCCATTCAGACTCACAAGGCTGACAACCTTCTGAGCTCAGACACCTACAGAAAATGGAAAGCTGCTAGAGCTGGAGAGAAGCAAACTTCAGTCATACTACAGGTATCTCAGAAACTATGTTTTTTATATATAATTTAGTCAGTGGAATGAATTAATTAGTTCGTTCATTCTAACCCACATGTTACTACCCTCCCTGTTTGCTGGTATCCTGCGTGGCAAATTAGGCCTCTTAGTTTTAAGGATGTTTTCAACTAGTGCTGTTTTCTTTCACACAGTTTGAAAAGGAGGAACAGGTGCACAGCATAGATATTGGGAATGAAGGGTCTGCTTTCATTGAGGTACTAGTAGGAAACTCCTCAGCAGTCAGAGACCAGGACTACGAGGTATTCATTAAAAGAAAAACTGGTGTACTGATCACTTACTCATTATAAATAACCATGCAACCATGTCAATTATGTTATTGTGCTTTTCTAGGTTCTGTTAGTTACATCTTCCTTCATGTCCCCCACCGAGAGCCGTAACGGCACCAACACTAACCGGGTGCGTTTCTTTGGGCCCAGCCAGCTGCAGAAGAGCACAGCCCAGGGGAAGTGGGACAGGGTGAAGATTGTGTGCAGCCAGCCATACAGTAAGGTAAAGATGTGTATTTAAATTAGTTCTTGAAAATATTTTAAATGCCAAATTATTTTTTTAATTTGATGGAACCAATATAGTTCTGTGAATGTATCCAATGATTCCTACAGATCATATTTTCCATGATATACCAGTGCAATTCCTCCCCATTAAGAATTTGTCATATTGCGTTATTGACGATATGGTCGATGACATATTTAAAATATACATTGTATGTAAAATATTGCATCTTTACTTTCCAGAACATAGCTTATGGAGTTGCGTTTGTGAAGTTCCATTCACCACCAGGCAAAAACGATCCTCCAGGAACCACTCCGCCGGTATGAACTACAGATGTATATTAATTTTTTACAAATTTGAACTTGAATTTACACACTGATTGATGATGAGCATGATTATACTCTATATAATTGCAAGAGAACTTGTATAACTGAATATAGTATTGCTAGTTTGCACCGCTTGAATAATACTTTAAATGTCACACCTACAGTGGAGTCCATAAGTCTAAGACCACATTAAAAATCTCTAATATTTTCATGTAAATCTGGAAATAATCAGAAAGTTTGAGGATTCAGAAACATTTAAAAACAACACACAAGAACCACTTGAAAGCAAAAGAAGATCAAAGAGTCCTGACTGTAAAGGACTTTACTCCACAATCACCTGACCTCAACCCCCATTGAACATTTATGGGAGCAGTTGAAGAATGTAAAAGGCAAGCATTCTTTGGCACCACAATAATTTTGGACCATTGTTAATGGATAAAATATGCTGAGTCATAAGGTTTTGCATAAACCTCTGGTGTCCATGCCAGCTCGATTGCATACTGTCATTGAAATCAAAGGGGGACATATAAAATACTGATATTCTGAAATTCATGCACTTTTCAAAGATGGAAGCTTTCACTCATATTGTTAAAATATTATATTAATAATATTATTTGTATTGGTAATAAAAACATTTTATAATGTCAAACCACAAAAGGAAGTATCCGACTTTTAGACCCCACTGTATGTTTGTTAAAAATTAATGAGTATAAACTCAACTGTAAATGGGGATAGTCTTTGCCGGTAATGATTTGGTTGAATCATTGTGTTATACTTAGCAATAAATGGCATAAAAGCTGATATTTAACTACATTTTTTTTCTTTTTTGAACATGCTGTACTTGGTAATTGTTATCAGATTGGGAATGTAAGGATATGGAAGATTTTTTGTAACATAATGTCACTCACACCTGGGGCCTCATCTGTCTACATTTGAAATATGTTTAGCTCTTTCAGGTCCCTTTAGACAACACAGCTGGCCCCTCCATCCCTTTAGAGACTGTGATATCGGATTAAACCCTTTAATCTTGTATTTAGACAAATTATACTTGAGCTAGTTATCTGGTAACATTAACTGCATATGTCTGCTTATCTTTTCGCTAGCACATAACTTGTCTCTGTTGTCCACTGTCAGAAGCTGACCAAGCTGGGCCAGTTCAAGGTAAAGGATGAGTCGCCCCCCGCTGGCCCTAGTTTGCAGCCTGGCAGCCTGTTCTTCAGCAGGGAGACCGTGGCAAAATCCAGCCCTGCCCTTAAAGGTAAGTCTTTGTGTAACAGCTGGCTTTGCTCAGTTGATTCCAATTGGAAATCTGTAATTAGTTGTGCCTGAAGCCCTTTTAGAATAGAAAAGTAAAAACAGTGTAACTCATGAGTGCTAAGTTGTAGTCTGTTAATGTTCAAGGCATTGTTAATTACATGAACATTGTGCAAGTAGAGGACATTTGTGATATAAATGATCACAAATTCCGCATACATAAACAGCTTACAACGCTGAGACGCATCCATGAGAGGAGAAACTCAAGTATACTGCATTGTTGATAGTGATGATATACTTTGGCCTTAGAAAATGTCAGCATCGGTCAAGAATTTCACAATTTCTGCATCCCTTTATAAATATTTGATATTTATCTGCTTGTCACGGGTAGAGAATGAGCTATATGGCAGTATAAACTGTAAGAAATGCTCTTTTCAGGGAATAACATTTTATTTCACCCTTATGAACTCTGTCTTGTGTCCAGGAGACACAAAGCTGCAATTTCAAAAGACATTTTTGATATAATGTAAATGTCAGAGAATGCTCTGTTGTCTTTGTATTCATTTCTTGAACTTCTTTGTTACAGTATCTCCCCTGAGTGACAAGCTGAGCTATGCTGCTGCAGCACTACAGAATAGTGGTGGCTCCCAGTCCCCAAACCAAGCCTCTACATCACCACAGGTACCTCAGGGAGGTTTTTACACTTCTTTGAAATCCAATAGGATAAGAAAGAACACAACTTTAAAACATACTGTTCTCAGTGTTGTTGTTGCGGTGGCGAAAGCTGCTTTAGGTAGCATATGAGAGATGCATTGAGAGCTAGCTAAAAATAAATTAAAGAAATACTCAACAACGCAACAACCTGAAATCCCAACCCCTCCTTTGCTCCCTCCTCCTCCCAATGGTCTGCCATTGAGAAGCCTTTACAAAACAGTTGTAGCACATTCATGTGATTGACAGGCATGGTTGATTCGTCAGACCATTCGAGGGGGGGGGCAGACTTGATTGTACAGAAAATGTTGGGCAGTTGGCAAAAAGAATATATATAAATAAATAAATAAAAGGCAGTGGCGATCAACCAGAGCAGATATTCTCACAGAATTTCACAAACTCTGTTACATTTCTAACAAATTACACTAAATGTATAGCTCTAAATCCTATCTACAATATAACTATCCTATCTATATACAGTACCATTTTAAATGCATGATTTCATATTAAATTAAAATGGTTTTAATGGAAGGTACAGCAATTCCTAAATTTGTCCTATACCTACAGTACATGTATCTCATCTCCCATTTAGAGGTTAAGATTGCTTAGAACCCATTCAGATATACTGCTACCTAGTTCTATTGGTAGTTAGGAAAAGGTGTTGCTAGACTGTACATAATTTATTACTGTATACCACTAATATCACATTTTTATAGCTCATAATTTACCTAATAATGGCATCTAATATCAACAAAATGATTGGTTTTGTTTGCGGCCATTTCCATATAGCAACCGGTGAAGAGAAAATTTGAGTTCAGCAAGGAACGCCAGTCTGCACCTCTTCCATCTGTCTCAAAGAAAAGCATTCCCTCTGGCTCACCTGAAGCCAAAGCTGACTCCCACAAGCCCAAGCCCAAAGCTAGTCCAGCACCCAGTAAGCCCAGCCCAAGTGCTGCTAAAGGTGACAAACCCACACACAGTCCTCTAACCTTTACACATAAACCTATTATTACTTTTGCCTATATTTCATTGGTGTACAAATTAGTTAATTAATGCACTTAGATTATATCAATTTAGAGAGTTTGGATTTTTTTGCATATTGCATGTTTTGTCATAAGATACATGTAGGAACAATGTGTCAGAATTGTACAGGAGACATTATGAAGCCATGCAATACCTATAATAACCTCACATATCTTCAGCTCTTGAATTTATATTAACTACATAAATCTAGATGGAGGCCAGATTACATTAAGCAGAATTGTCTGAATGGGGAAGGGAGGGGAGTAGGCACTTGAGTTAATACATATAACCCTGCAAAATAATGCATGGTGAGAAATTCTCTACTCATCCATAACTTGCCTTGGTTTAATTTTGACCTCCAGCCCCTCTGAGCCAGAAGACTCCTGATAAGAAGAAGGAGACCCCAGGCAAAGCAGAGCCCAAACCCCACAAAGCCAAACCCCAGAGCGGTGAACAAGTGGAGTTCCACCGCATCATGGAGGGAGTGGTGTTTGTGCTGAGTGGTTTCCAGAACCCATCTCGTGGAGAGCTAAGGGACAAGGCCCTGGCCATGGGAGCAAAGTACCGCCCTGACTGGACGCCTGATTCTACACACCTCATGTAAGTAGTAAGTAGGAATTTAGGATTTGGTTAAGCCACATCCTGGGCAATTTTAAAAACCTTGTTTAATATTATAAATGGAATACAAGATTTGTTTAAATTAATTATCCTTTTAAATATTACACTTTATTCATCCCTGTGGGTACATGTGTTACTATACTATTGTACTTGGAAAGGGTGATTTTATGTTGGTGTGTATATA
>JAODUG010056458.1:0-14937 GCA_027564795.1 Aphredoderus sayanus
AGATTTCGTTCCACTTCATGATTGTGTCCCACCTGTTGTTGATTCTTCAAAAAAAATTACAGTTTTATATCTTTATGTTTAAAGCCTGAAATGTGGCAAAAAGTCTAACAGTTCAAGGGGGCCGAATACTTTTGCAAGGCACTGTATATGTGTGTGTATGTATATATGTGTGTGTATTTACGTTTCTTTTTTTGCTGAGTTTATATGTATGTGTATATATAAACTCAGCAAAAAAAACATGCGACATAGTCCTATGCTCGTGCCTATGTATTAGCAAGCTTATACTTTTAGTTTAAAGGCTAAATATTAAACAAAGCATGCCTACAATTATAGTAGTAGTATAGTGTAAAACAAAAACAAAAATAGTATTTTATGGTTTACTATGGCGCACCTGCATGAGGCTTGAGGTCGGGAATTCCATTGTCACAGGTTGTGACGTGGCATTGGAGCCACTTTAACAATGGCTCGACTCTTAAATTAGAATCACGTGCTTCACTGGGCCAATGAGCAAATACTTTGTAAGTACGAGCCACCATTTTGTTTTTACCTGTGTCTATCTATTAATAGGTTTATGATTCCGTCATCAGCTTATGCACATGTTTCAGTTTTTTTGTACACAAATAAAAGTGATATAGAGGCATGCCAAAACTTGTCTGTCTGTTGATAACTGATTGGCAAATGGGTATATAAAAGATAAGGAATTTACCACCTTTTTCCCCCCGTGGTCCTCGTTTTAGGGTGTACTCACACTTGGCCCAGTTAACTGTGCCTGAGTGGAAGAGGTGGGCCCGTGCACGGTTCGGTTGGACTCGGGCGCGGTACAAATCAGTGTGATCGCAAACTTGCCTGAGGACGGACCCTTGTTTTATTACAAACAGCATGGCGGTAAAGGGAACACATTTTATTTGGGGAAATTCACAACTATCTATGTGCTTGGGGCTACCAAAGAACTGCATTGTCCGCAAAAGCTGAAATGTTTTCCCTCGCCTTCCGCTGCCTCCGTAAACATCTTCTGAACCGACTAGCACCGTTAAGTGAAAATCGCTGCGCTGCTAAAGTGATCAATCATTTCTGCGTGAACACTCGTTTTGTGCCAGTATGTATTACTTTATTTTTAATACGCATATATAGCTCAAACAAAGTCTGACCAACATGAATTTGAAATTCATTAGAATTATAATGGACTATAAAATGTGGAGCATCCCCTTTGCTCTGTAGAGCTCGACACAGGAGATTGGTGAGGAGGTGGAAGATGGAGCTGTCTTCACAATCACCCTAAGGAAGGTGCAGCTCCACCAGTCAGCCAGTAAGGGGCAGCGCTGGCTAGGTGTGGAGACGGACTCTGCCCTCAGCCTGTACGAGACATGCAAGGTGCGCACCATCAAGGCGGGAACGCTGGAGCGCCTTGTGGAGTACATGGTGACCGCCTTCAGGGGGAAGGACTCCACCTACGTCACCATCTTCCTGTGCACCTACCGCTCCTTCGCCTCCACCAAGCAGGTGCTGGACCTGCTACTCAACAGGTACACATGTTTATACTCAAACACACAAACAGCATAGACACAAGCCCATGATAAATACAATATATACACATACATACTAACCCTCGTGATGTACTTTAAAATATAGTATATGGCCACCCATATACTTTATTTTTATAAAGTATATAATATAAGAAAGTATATTTCTTTATGTATTTGTGTTTTTTTCATGTCTTTTAACCCTCCTCCTGTTGTCCTCTGGTTTCAAACACACACCTTGTTGTGCTAGAAGTGCACATCATATGTCTGTGTAAGCTGTAGAATTAAGTTTAGCGCCTTCTATCTGCCAGAAAGAGCTAGTGATTTGGGTAATTTTGACCCGAAGGACATCACAAGGGTTAAACATATTATTCATTCTGCCATTGTGTCACACACCTTTTTTGGCTAGTGTGTTTTACAATATATTCATGTATGTCTGCCGGAAGTCTGTTAACAAATCTAATGCTTTACTTGATCATTAAAAACAAATTAAATGTTTATGTTCTAGGTATGCCAGGCTCCAAAATCTGCCTGCCACCACATCACACAGGCCAACCCAGGATGAGTGCACAGAGCTCAGGAAGTAAGTGCACTCAACTTTCAAATATATACATACAATACAAATACATACAAGACATGCACACCCCACCTTCCACTAGTCTTCTAGATACATCACTCTATTTTCACCCAGCCTCCTAATTGCATTTCTAAGATTGGGACCTGATCATTACCAAATTGTCATAGATTTTTTCTTGACTTGTTCTATTGTTATAAGATTACCCTTCCAGGCCATGTTCAAGAATCTATCTAGAACAAATTGAATCTAAACTACTCTTTAGTGGCGATAATTACAAAAACAAATATCACACCACAGGTTGAAAACTTGATTGTGCATTAGGACCAAGTGGTCAACGTTATACTTGGACTTGAAGCAACCTATGGGGGCCGCCATTTCGCGATCGGGTGCCAAAAGCGAGTGTTTCCCATTGACTTCAGTGCAAATCTAAAGCCGTTAAACTCCACTAATCGGTTGGTGCCAAAAGTTTTTCACCCACAATATAAGATATGTATTATAAGATTATGTCAGACATAGTCCATCACTGCCTTGAAATTATATAAATAAAAACTATCGTCTGCTCAGCCTCAGTGTGTTTTGCGTTACGTATATAGGCTGCGTACGTAGCTAGCTAGCTTGTACCTCCGTGAGGCTACTACTATATATAACTGAAGATAATAGATTACAAAGATACTTGTTTTTGCTTTCAATTATATAAATCGTTTCACTAAAGGATATCCTCTCGCAGTTTCACGGTAAGTGTTATTATTGTATTATTTAACAACACACGGACCACTGCTAGTACTGTAGGTTATGGTTAATGTACCGTAGACATAGAGGAGCCTATTCAACAGCTAATATTTAGATTTTAAAGAATTTCATAACATTTTAGATGATATCATTAGTTCTCATTTGAAATCTGTTTTAGTTACAGTAAACGGTTGCAGTACTGTATGGTAATGTGATGACATAATGTCATATGTATTGTACTGTAACGTAAACGTGTTAAATTCCTCTGCTTGCCTTTATTGTAGGTCAGTATGGTAGACTAACTATACTGTAACACACGTTAAACTATTACAGTTCATTAAGCATTTTTTTATGTAGGCTATATATTTATATATATATAGCAAACTAATATTGACATGCTTTAGTATTTATTTTTAGACAATATCTTAAAGGGGTTTTTAAACAACGTAATAAACGGAGCAACATTTTTCAATACGTTACTGTACAGTACTGGTAATAGATTAATCAAATGTAAAAATGTGTATATGCATTTATGTAGTAGGAGCTACAGATGAAAAGAGATGAGAGAAAATGATACTGTAGGCAAGAGTAGGAATGAGCATACAGAATATGATATGTCTGTTCAATTATATTAGGCTGCAATTATAGCCTACAGTACTGAACAGGATTGGGTTAGTGCAGTATGGTCATGGGCCTACTTATACAACGAATGTTAGGCTATTTCAATTTCCAAGATGAGTTTATATATCCAGAGGACACAGTACTTTGCTGTGATTTTTAGGCTAAATATACAGTAGGTTTATAAACTCATCTCTAACAGAGCAGTGTCAACATTTCATTTCAGTTGTCCATATGTGTTAATTTGCCAATAAAACAATATGCTGGAAAAAACAGACAGTGCTGTCAACTTCACACCCAGTACAGTAGGCCAGGTATTGTGAAAATCATATCACTGTCAGTTGCAGACTGCAAGCGCTGGTGCGGTCAATGCGAGGACAGCACGGAAAATGATCACCAGCCCCTTCCCCTTGATGCTTGTGGATCTGATTTTCAAAACGCAATAAGAAGCCCTAAAACATCCATGCTGTTTTATTTCTAGCATTATTTTCTGTAACTGAAGAATGTCCGTAAAATATTCAGTGTAGTCAGTAGTGTCTCACTAGAGATGGTGCAGTGCTTACATCTCAAATAGCTTGTCTAAAGTGTGTTCTCTCGTGTGTTCAGGGCTAATGGGATATCATTCATGCAAATAGGGTAACTAATACATTCAAGTTAAACATTTTTCTAAAATCCATGGAAAAGTTTATGTTTACATAAACCATTGGCCTTACTATAGTATGTGCTCTTCTATTTCCACCTACTAAAGAACAGACATCCCTGCTGTCATTAATGTTCTGTAGAATGGAGACATTACTATTCTAAATACAGTAATACTCATGAATTACATAAGAATGTACATTTCAATGAAACAATGTATTAAAAGAGTAATTTATTAGGGCACATTGTCTTAACAGTGGAAATCATGTTTATTATACTAAACATGAACCTAAAACATACACGATGTGTTCAAATTCTTAGCTATTATAGTCCATGATGTTCACAGTACAATGTCTGAGTAATAACAGTACAGTATTCAATGTTTCTAATTTATATGTATAAATGTTTTCTTAAACATGAAATGCTTTTGTTGTCATTGTTGGTTAATATAGTAATGTAACACTTTCAATCCAGATCCAACAATGGATAAACCAGGAGTGTCATTTCTTATTTGAGGATTGTAACTGTAAAGAAATAAAAAGAAAAACAAGCCATAACACCTAGCCTTTCAGAATGACCTCCTTCATCTGAGAGAACTGCTGTGGTCCCCTCCTCTGCTCTCTGGGCCCCACAACAGACGTGTCTGTCCTATGATCCACACCTTCAATGTGGATGTAAAACAGATTATAATTAATATTAATAGTCTTTGATTTTTACAATAGAGTTGTACTCACATTGATAACAGGAAAGGTATGCCATGATTGTAATGTACTGTTAAAATCTAATTGCTTGATTATAAAAACAAGCTACTACTAGTAGCTAGCCAGCAAGCCAATTGCAGAATTAACTGATATTTGAATAATATCATATTGTAACAGTTGTCAACAGTTCTCTTTCAGTAAATCGCAAAGACGAACACATGGTACTGTACTGTTATCTTAGTTGAATAATACTGTAGTACTCAACAGTACAGTAGGCTCTACTGTACTGTTACAGTACTTACTAACCTATAGATCGATTTTAAAGTAACTTAAACAGGTTCTTGCTGCATGGTAAAATTAGATACTTTTACATTTAGGACAAACGTTTGGTATATACATTTGTAAAATGTGTTGCCAACAAGGTTCAGATTAGGATTTCGAATTCTACTGTACAGTACTTACTGTTATAGGCTACATTAACTACTTTACAGTACAGTACAGTAAGATATGGTACGGTAGCCTACTGTAACATCTAAATGCGTTTTAGAAAGAAATGCATGTAATGCTGTATTATTAATATGGTAAAATGATCGTTCTAATTGAACACTTTGCATATTCTTTAGTAGTAGTTACTGTACGTTACCTTCTAGCTTGAAATCGTCCTCAACTTTCTGCTGCTGGTGAGAAAGGCAGAAGAGTGTGATTACCATGGCAACCACTGTTAACAATAGTTCAAACTTTCATTTTGACAACTTTGCTTTTTCTGTTGGTCATCATTCGCGGGTAAATAATGACGTAAAATGCGTCACAACTGTTGGACGGCCAGAATGGGGTGGTTGCTTCTAGTTAATATATAGAGTTCTATGATTAGGACACAGTGTTGACCCAAGCACGAAGCAAAGACAGGAGATAAAAGGCTCAAAATAAACAAACATTTATTTATAAAACTGTTTTGGAGTTATGGTACAGTCTTACAGTAGTGGGTTGGCAGCCGTGAATGCGGGAGTAGAGTTGAGAGTTGTGGAGGGGAAGAGACGAGCGGACCAGGTGAGTGGAGCGTCGAAGAGCGAAGAGATGAGCAAACGGAACCGTTTAATGCGTTGGTAATCTCGCTGGTACGTGTATCCATAAAGAATCAACTGACTGGCAATTGGTATCAGAGTGGAAAGCGCCTTTACACCTCTGCCCAGGAAGCGGGGGCAAGGAAACTGCACGTGTGCGTTAAGTGGCCGCAGCTGTGGCAGTGTTGCTGTCTGGTGCTGATCTCGCGGCCTAACGCTGTCCAGCGCTGGTGCGGCCGCGAATCGTGACCGTAACCCCCCACAAGTGGCGCGACCTGGCGCACGGCCCACGACACCCAGGCATACTCAACCCAGGACAGCATGGTGCTCAACGATGTGGGATTGGCCGACGCCAAACAATGAAGGGCCATCTCCATGTCCTGGTTGGTACGTTCAGTTTGGCCGTTGGTCTGCGGGTGGTAACCGGAGGACAAGCTGACGGTGGTCATGGTGGGCCACCAGAAGTGCCGGGACAGGAATTCGGGGATGTGAGGTGAGGCGAGTATAGTGGCCCCATTCCAGTACTGAGGAACAGAGAGGGTCCGGAACGAACAACCGCCCGGGGGGTCCTGTGGCGGGATCAGGGTGGTGGTTCTGGGCTGCTAGCACCTTGGTCTCGATCTCCCAGGTGAGGGCGGCTACCACGCACTTGGGAGGTAGGATGGGGGCGTTGTCTGGCTTGGTGTTGCGAGATCCTGGTCTGTAGGACATGGAGAACCAGAATCGACTGAAGAATAGGGCCCACCTGGCTTGCCGGGAGTTCAGACGTTTAGCCGATTGGATGTAGGCCAGATTCTTGACGTCCGTCCAGACCAGGTTCAGCCCTTCGTTAGTGAGGCCAAACGGCATTACCAGGTACTCGAATTGTCTGATGGGGGTGTAGAAGGCCATTTTCCATTTTATGGACTGTGTGGTGGAAGTGACAAGGCACGGTGTTTGCAAAACACTGGGGCGAGGTCATGGTAGCCCGCCGGCACGATGGACAGGTATGGAGGGCTGGGAGACTCGCTGGTCATTGTTGCTGGCAGCTCCGATTGGAGGCAGGCAGAGTGGCAGCTAGGGCTCCACGCCGCAATGCTTCCCGAGGTCCAGTCGATGGGTTGTTTTTTTGCATCCATGGGAGCTCCAGTAAAAGTGGTGAGGATGGACAGTCCATTAAAAACAGGCTGATGGTCTCACGGTGTCTAACGTTAGGGGAGTGGTTCGCTGGTCCACCCTGGTCATGAGGCGGCCGTCCAGGGTCCGGACTGCCTGGGGGGCTGGAAAAGGCTCCATTGGGAGTTCCAACTGGCGTGCCATCTCCCTGTCCAGAAAACAGGCATCAGCCGCCGAATCCAGGAGAGCAGGCAGGGGAAAGCACTGGGAGCCGTGCAGCAGGGTGGCTTGGAGAAGTGGGTGGTGTGGAGAAGCGGAGTAGGTGCGGCCCCTTAGGAGCTCTTCCAGTGACTAATGGGCCTGGTCTTTTGGTGGACAAACGGGGCATGACACCACAGCGTGGTCGTGCCAGCCGCAGTACAGACACGCCCCTGAGCGGATACGCCGTCTCTGCTCTTCCACCTCCATAGGCTCGGCGGCTGATGTAGCTGGCTCCCTCGCCTGTGGTGGGCGTGTCTGTGAGAGGAGCTGGAGGGAGGCGTACCGGGAGAGGGGCGTGGTCCTCCCGGTCTTCTCTGCATCGTTCACGGAGGTGGTTGTCCACTCGGATAGCTTGGGATATGCAGCGCTGCAAACCCAGCAGCTCCTCTGTTGTACCCAGTGCGTCTTGGACCCGGTCGTCTAGAGCCTACACAAAGGTGGCTCATAGAGCCTTGTCGTTCCACCAGCTCTCCGCTGCAAGGGTGTGAAATTCGACGGCCATTTCCGCTGTGCTGCGGGCTCCCTGACGAAGAGACAACAGCCGTCTTGATGCCTTGCCTTTACGGAATGGATGGTCAAAGACGAATCGCATCTCCTGGGTGAAGGCGTGGTAGGAGTTGCAGATAGGCCCCCGTGGCTCCCACACAGCGGAGGCCCAGGCAAGCGCTGCACCGCAGTTGATCAGATAACCAATCCTTGATTGGTCCGTGGAGTACATTCTTCGCTGCTGTGTGAATACCAGGACCAGGAACGTGCCACATGTGCCCAGGTCTTTCTTGTACGGGGCAGGAGCGGGAACAAATGGCTCACACCTAGGCAGGGTGACTAGGGGGAGAGCGGGGCTTTGCTGGGAGAGGCACGGCGGCAGCCTGCTGGTTTTGGAGGTCATCAAAGCAGTTTGTCAGCGCTGAGACACCTGCGGTGGCTTGCTGAACCGCCAGCACCAGCTGGGCGAGAGTGTTGTACAGGGCTTCTACTGCCGCTGGGTCCATCTGGCCAGTCCGTTCTGTCACGCTAGCGGGGAGAACAAGGAGGTTGTTGATTTTCAAAATCTTGCTCTTATTCTTTTTTAGCTAGCTCTCACTGCAACTCATATCCTCCTTATACCAGCTTTATTGGAGAAATGATCTCACAACACGCATATAGTACCTCCATGCTCACTGAACACCGCTAGCATTAGCAACACCTGTTGTTAACCCTTCTGTTGTCCTCCGGGTCAAACTGACCCAACGCACTAGCTGTGGCAGATAGAAGGCGCCATCTCCTAATTCTACTGCTTACACAGACATATGATGTGCACTGCTGGCACAACAAGGTAGTGTGTTTGAAACCTAAGGGACAACAAGAGGGTTAATGGGCACGAAAAAACAAACAAATACATAAAGAAAGAAAGAAATAATAAATAAATAAATAGACACAGCACTGACGTTAAAGAGAACGACACAATCAGCACAATCAGGTGGCACCATAAGTTGGCAAAAGACAGTAGTGCGTTTAAAACAGGAGGGTTAATAGGTAAACTACAGTCTTTTGCACATTCCTACAGTGCTGTTGTGTATTAAAGTAATCCGAGTGCCATCTGTGTGTCCTGCAGTACCGTGTCTTCCATCCTGGGGGCGTGGTTGGACCAGTACTCTGAGGACTTCTGGAGTCCTCCAGACTACAGCTGTCTCAAACAGCTGCTCTCCTACGTGCAGCTGCACTTCCCGGGCTCCGACCTGGAGCGGCGTGCCCGCAACCTGCTGGCCCACTTCTACCGCCGGCAGCACTGTGAGACTGGCACTGACGGTAGGAGGACACAGAGGAGGACGCAGGACAGAGATAGGAGGGCAGGACACAGGCCAGTAGCAGAGGACAGGCCAGTGGAAGACACAGGTGAGCAGGGTGCACAGCCCAGGTTACTTTGTGAGGAAGCTGTGCTCACGAGCTCACAGTCACTTCAAGTTATGCCCTTGTGGCTGCACCAATCAGCACCCAGTGATGAAGTACTGGCTGCTACAGGTGTGGTTAAGGTGTGACATTGGCCCGTGACAGACGGTTCATCCACTCATGAACCAATAATATAAAAGGACACTAATACACAGGGGAGGACACGATAGTCAATACATTCTTACATGAATGTTTTTGGATATATTCAACCCTTTTCTATTGTATCTATTACAGTACAAACATGACGATGCCATAGTTCGACATTAAACTTGACTCAAGCTAAGTCAAGTTTGCTTGAGTAAGTCTAAAGTCATATCCAATTCTAAACTTAAATCAGAATATATTCTGAAATTAACTAGAATGTAGAACTTTTCGTTCGCTCAATCATTTATCAGATATTTACAACACAAAACATTTTAAAACAAAATTCCAAAGTCCGTCTAATCTGTCTGACTAAAGTCCATGTTGTGACTTGTGTCCCCACTTGGATGGAGAGCTTGTTTGGTGTGTGAGGATATGTCATTTACTGTGTTTTCTCTGGCTTAACAGGGGAACACATTGGCTGTCCATTTGCCACGCAGGAAGAAAGCGAATTTGAGGACGAACTTCCTGCCTTCAGCTTCTTGTCGTTTGACCCCATCATGGTGGCGGAGCAGTTCACCCTGATGGATGCTGTAAGACATTTCTCCTTCTAACCCTGACACCCAATGGTGTTCATTAAACACTTCCAGGAAAGGTTGTCTTCATAATCAAGCGCTCCAATTCTGATGCTGCACTTAAAAGCATAAAGGGTCATGCCTAGTTTAAGGGCCCCTTGGCAGTAGCTGTAAATGAAGGGGAGGGAATATTCAGTTACATATTTCAGAGCAATTGTTTTCCAGTAGGCCTGGGGGTCATACTCTTTTGCCCCCATCTCAGACCTTTTCAGGAGTTTCTATTCCCAAACTATGGAAACGGTTAAGAATGTATTAACCTTATCAATAGCCTGAATTTTCTAATCCTAATCATATTTATGACAGTAATATAGTATATAATTATTAATACACTAATAGAAAGAAGTTACATGCTGATATTACAAAAAAATCATCTTTAATTAACCCCCATACAGGATCTATTTAAGAAAGTGGTGCCTTACCACTGTCTGGGTGGGATTTGGTCCCAGCGGGATAAGAAGGGTAAAGAACATCTAGCTCCCACCATCCGAGCTACTGTGGCCCAGTTCAACTCTGTCACCAACTGTGTGATAACCACTTGCCTGAGCAGCCCAACCCTGAAGCCCACTCAGAGAGCTCGCCTACTGGAGCGCTGGATAGAAGTGGCCCGGGTAAGAGTTATACGAGTTATATAAGAGAGTTTTTATTTAACTGTGATGGAACAATACTGTAAAGGAATAAAGCACTCCAAATGGGGTGGGAATTCCTTATCCTCGTGAGACCATCCTGATCTTGCGAGCTCCAATATAATTTGAGAAAAAGCAACAAAATGTAAAGGTAGGAAGTCCAATGGTATGTAAGGAATTTGGATTTAAATGTATTAGCACCGCCTCTATGACAAACCCTATAGAATTGAGGGGTTCCAGACTGATGCTCATGGCGAAATAAAATTGGAGCTCACAAGACCAGGATGGTCTCAAGAGATTCACATACCATTTTGGAGTCTTTTTGGAGTTCTTTAACTCAGGAAACAGGAATATCAATATTCAGTATGACTTCGCTGCAATATCAGTCTGGACAACCTGGAAATCATTGTTTCTGAACAATCAGCATTGTACTGGCCTACTGTAGTTAGGTGTGATAGACATTCACCACCAGTTCATCCAATCTCCTGCAAAGTATTTGTCAGTGCCTGCCCTTTTCTGAAAAGTTTTAAGGACAGCCTCCAAGATGGTTCTGTGTAACAAACCATCTGGCATGTCCGGTTATAATGAACTAAGCACTCTGAAAAACGTTTTTTATGGAGGGATTTGTAAGCTATATTTATGTTCGTCAAAATCCTTTGCATAGCACCTATGTAATACTGTATTTGTAATACTGGTGAATGTTGTAAAACAAGTTGGTAGCTGATCTGATGCATCTATGCTGACTGCTCAGGAGTGTCGTATCCTGAAGAACTTCTCGTCATTGCGTGCCATCCTGTCAGCCCTGCAATGTAACGCCATCCACCGCCTGAAGAGGACCTGGGAGGAGGTCTCTAGGTACATTTAAATTTAATCTATGTACTAAAATCTTAAATTTACCAGTACAATAATTAAATGATGCAAACTGGAGTAACTTGAAAACACATACAGTACTTGGAACAGCTTTATAAATGTGGTCAAAGTGTGTTTTTGGGGAATTGAAGTTAATTGCAGATGGAATTACAAACCTGGTTTTGTCCTAAGGATGGATTACTTGTCCTTGAAATATTAACTTTCTTGTTTGGTACTGCAGGGAGAATTTCCGTACCTTCCGTGAGCTGTCTGAGATCTTCTCTGATGACAACAACTACTCTCTGAGCCGAGAACTCCTGGTAAAGGTGGGTCAGCGTTCCCTTCTATGAACCTATTATTTTAATAGGGTAAATGGTGTGCATTTATTTAGTGCTTTTTTAACCTTTCGGCCACTCAAGGTGAATATGACATGTTTCATATAGATTTACCCATTCTCACACACATCCAAACATTTGTATTATTAAGGGCCTAGCCAGGAAGTGGCATAGCCTTTATTGTTATTGTATGTTTTCCTCTTATTAATGGCCTAGCCACAAAGTAGCAAAGTCTTTATTGTTATTGTACCCCCGGTGGGTGGGAAAGAACCATCCATGATGAAAAATCATCCAATTTAAGGGGATGGGGAGACCTAGGGTCTCACCATCTCTGACACATAATTTGGTGGGGTCACCTCTAAATCAAAAGGTCAGGCAATTTTGGCATACATATCTGATCATATGCCACGTCATGTAATTTTACAAAGCTACTATCCCCTGATTCCTTAGAACCCCTTGAATTTAACGCACCCTTTCAACCTCAAGAGGTTTGGTAGGCGTGGCTTGTCAATAACCCCGCCTACAACATCATTAAAAACCACCAATCAGGAAGAGTATCTTCGTCTCATCCAATTTGTATGAAACTTGACGTGCTACCTTTCTTGAAAGTGTCAAGCCCTCCCAACAGGTATGATTGCAGTGGCATCTGTCCTTTCCTAACAGTGGCCCATATAAGTTAACATTTTCCACCCATTCATGTTTCTGCTCATAATGTTTGACATCTTTAACTGATTTTCAAACATTTCATATCTGTAGACTCCTCAAGACCTCCTGAATTCAACTCACCATCTGACATCCCGATGTGTCTAGATTTCCTGACATTAGAATTTTATGTAACAAAGTATTTTTCTAATTATTCTCTCAAATATTGTCATGAACATTTTTACAGATGTTCTGTGGTTCAGGTTACTTGAAACTTACTACAAAAGTTACTTTTGGGGATTTTTTATTTTCAGTTGCATAGTAACCGGCTTTTGAAGTGGGTGGCGAGGACTCATAACAGAAAGTGGCAGTATCTGGACTTTGATCCCGACCATAGCTTCTTGCATTATATTTATATGGGGTCCAAACAGCGAAGGTGAGGGAAAGGCCAGCAGAGGCTGCTCAGAACAACCAGCGGTGACAGTAGGAACGTCTTCCTGCCGACAACGCTGGGCTGCTCCGCCCTGCAGCGGTGGCGGCTGCAGGCAGGGAGAGCAGGCCAAGGCTGCTCAGGTTAAGCAACTGAGTCCGGGGACTCAGCAGCAGCAGCAGGCAGCTGCGGCGGCATGGCAGTGGGGAACCAGGCGGCTGTGGACAGGAGAGGGGTTACGGGGGAGGGAGAGGGGTTACGGGGGAGATTCTGCATGGAGGCACTAGGCAGGGGAGTTATTGTTGCGGGACCGAGCCAGACCGCTCTGGGAGGACACAGGGCAGGCTGGCGATGACGGGCTGCTTGCTAGTAGCGCTGGGGAGCTGGACGATGGTGAGTGAGAGCGGGAGACTGGGTGCTGTGGCGGGCACGGGAGACATGTTAAGACATCCGTTATCAAGCAAATCTCTTAGTTCCACCATCATTGACCATGGACACAATGTGCGCCGATATAAAATAGTATTCATAAAAGACAGCTGATTGTTTTTTAGAAAGTGATGGCCTAACATGATGATAATCTGAACCAGGTGTTGGAGGTGTTTAGCAGTTGTCATGCCATGAATACCCTGCGTTGTACTTGTTGAATTTGTGAAGCTGAAACCTAATCAGGAACTCGCTATTTTGAACATATATCCTGACATCGATGTGTGTCACACAACACATGTGTCTGAGCAGAGCTGTGTCTGACAATTAAAATAAAAAACAATTATATTACAATATGATTAATACATGGGAGTCATATTTGGCAAAACAACAGCATGATGTGTTTGCTGATACACCAGGCTATGTTTCTCAGAGGGAATCCCCGCTGACATCCCATATCTGCCAGAAGCCTCTGGCAGATAGAGATAAGAGGCTTGTTCTTTCTGTCAACACAGGCTAGGCAGAGTGCTGCAGCTTGGGTCAGGTTACATGACATGGCTTATGGCTGATCAGGGCCTCTCAGTGTTGCATCACCGTTAAACTGAACTTGATGGAACCTTGTTTTGGTTCCTTTTACACAGACAGTTTTGATGTAAGAAACTACTGTGAAATGAAATCTTTACTACGCATGACCATTTCACAAATGTAATTATTTATTTCAAATGTATAATGTAATTTTGTACATGTATTTAGAGTTATTGAAATAGAACACTTAACTACTGTACCAACTGAAGGTGTCTGAAATATAGTTAGAACTTATCATTTTATGTTTGGTCAGTCATGATTTCAAGCCTTTCTACTTTAATCCTCCTGTTCTCCTAAATCGAATTATGCCACCAGAGGGCGTCATCTGATTGTTTATGATTTTGTTTGTAATTGTCATTGCTGTGTGTATTTATTTCTTTATAAATTATTTCTTTATATATTTCTTTTTTTCTTCCTTTTAACCCTCCTTTTGTCCTCGGGTTTCAAGCTCACACCTTGATGTGCCAGCAGTGTACATCATATTTTTGTGTAAGCTGTAGAATTAGGTTTAGCGCCATCTATCTGCCACAAATAGCTACTGATTTGGGTAATTTGGACCCTAAGGACATCATGAGGGGTAAGTCCTGTGTGCTCTAGTAGTGTATAACCTAATTGTATCATGGCAGGTTGTCGTGGAACAGTGTAGATTTGTTTCCATAATGAATGTTTACTGTCTTGCAGGAGGGCACATCCAAATTTGCTACTCTTGAGATCAACCCTAAACGAGCTCAGAGGAGACATCAGCAGCAGAGAGACCTGGTGAGTTCAGAGGTCAAGACTTTACATGGATTCGTTTACACACTGTGCTACAGTGGAAATGGAACCACTAATACCTGCACCAAAACCAGCATTAGACTTATGCTTTAAATACGTTGTGATAAACAGAACTACTACTACTGTACTGTTCTGTGCAACTGAGTGCTAACAGTCAGGTAAACGCTTCTTTACAATCAAGACTCCATAGACTTTTGTTACTTTATCCAGGGTTTGATGATTTTCAAGAAGGTGAAACTGTAATTATAAAGTCGGTCATCAACATCTGATGACCATATATACAACCAAAAACAAATTCATAAACAAACACTGTAATTGTGTCCACATGTGCAAAATAAGATACTATAATATATAATAATAATATACTTTAGAACCATTTAAGGTAAACAGAGTAAAGAGTAAAGTTACAATCAAGTTCATAACATGTTAA
>JAODUG010056469.1:0-14937 GCA_027564795.1 Aphredoderus sayanus
CAGGTGTTATGTTATAACTTTTATGTATACCTTGTCAAAACATTGATAATGGAACATTTAATGGTGTAAAAATTACACATTATTTTTCGTTAATCATTCTCAATAATTTTACTTAGAGCAGCATGGGTTTTCCCACATGGGAATGGTCTCTTATGAATTAATGTCAATCTTTTAGCTGTAGCTGTAGTTCATAGTGTGTAATTGGTTTGTTTAATTATGACTGACCCTAACATATTGTGTTTGTGTTTGGTGGTTTTCTCTCCTCAGACCCACCTTCAGACGTTAAGTTAGTTTGTGAGACGCAGGACCTAGAATCAGTGGAATGTCACTGGAACAAAGGGAGAGACACACACTTGTCAGGAATAAGATCAACAGTTTATCGACTACTTGGAAGGTAGGTCCAAGTTGCAAGTGAAATGAATCTTATTAGCCAGGTTTAGACTTGGGAAAGGGGTGTCAACTTGGGTCTAGTCTCGCAGAGCCAGCCTTTACTTGCTTAATGTCTGGTACACCGTGCTGGCTGTGTTCCGCCTACTTGACAGGAGAGGTATTTTGATGCACGACGACCAACTACTTAACTCAATGACCGAGTCAGACGTTCAACTTTAACTGAGGATTTTGTTAGGAAACTTAAAAGGGGTCTCAGTCTGTAATGGCTGTAGAAGGAAAAGAGGCAGAGAAACAGGCGACAGGCAAATAATAAAAGTGTTTACCTGTTACGTGGAAGTGTGCTCAGTTTGATTGGTAACACACCATTAAAGATATGACCACTCATAGTAATGTACCTGTCAGGGATCCGGGGAAAGTGCAGGTGGCGAAAGAAGAAAACAAACTAAAAGAGTGTATGCTCAAAGAAGTTTAATCAAATTAACACAAAAGGTACAAAAGCAGACTCCTGACGTTACTAAAGAAGGCGAACGACGTAAACAAAAAAAAACCCCCCTCCCTTAAATAACCCAAAACCACCCCAGGTGAACACAAGTCCATATTAACCCCTGGTTTGGGTGTGCTGGGTCCTTCGCGGTCTCTTCCCGGCGCACACCGGCGAGAACCAGGAAATAAATGTGACAGTACCATAGTATTCAGAAAAATGGGCTATACAAGTTACAAGGAAGTGAAGTCGAACACCAGTACGCAAACCGTAAGTAAGTCAGGTTGTTCTAAGATGGTGATAGCCAGAGCCTATGGGTGATGTCACAAAGGGCTTGTCCATTTATATATACAGTTTATGGGCCTAACAGAAAGGTGTTCATCTTGGTTTTTCTTTCAGGCAGTGTAATTCACCTTGCCAGAAAACCAATATGTGTAAGTGCAAACAAACTGTGCAGGTGAACTTTGGAGAGATGAAGAATTGGACATTAACCGCCCAAAATAAACTTGGCATTGTGGAGCTGACAGACACCGCAGACTTGGCTGAAAGAGGTTGAATACATTACTCACAGATGATTATTAATTAGTTAAATGGAATTGTTAAAGGTATTCTGCTTTGTTTTATGACATACCCAGAATACACATTTTCTACCCTGGCTCACAGTTTATGTTTCTGAAACACAATTGTGGCTTTTGAGGGCGGGGTAGTGACCCATATTAGCCAATTCACAACATTCTGGAGAAATCGAGCAGTGTACTTAAAAAAATGTTTTTTTCAGTAATCTAAGATCATTTGAGTCTTATCTATTTGGAGCCTTGTGGAGCTAGCTGTTTATTGTCTTGTGTTTCAGTACACATGTACGCTCCTGAGAAGGTTATTGCTTCAAGTGTGAATGCCAGAAATGCCAGCCTGGAGTGGCAGTGGTCGATACAGCGCTACAATAACCTATCTATAGTGTGTGAAATAAAGCTACATTATAATGGCAATATGGAAATAGTTAAGTACACATGGACAATAAATATTGATAAAGAATCTGGTCAAAGTCTTGAGCTAAATTAACATTATATTGTTGTTTTGTTGTTTTAGAGAAATGACACTGGAGTTGGCCTCAAATATACCATATTGACTGACTTGATCCCTAACCAGGAATACACAGTTGAGGTACAATGTGCAGCACATCACTTTTGGAATTGGAGTGACTGCAGCAAAAGTACCTTTCACACAAAAGGCGATAGTGAGTAAAAAAAAAAAAAAAAAAGCAAACAACTTAGGCTACGTTGTTCTTAAATTGAATATTTTATCAGGTACTTTTACATGGTGCACAGCGGAAACAGTTTTGACCATCATGTATTTTGTAATTCCCTTGCAGTTCCAGAGAAATTAGATGTATGGATGCTGATGGAGAAAAAACAAACTGTAATTATATGGAAAGTAAGTCTTTTTTATTTACTGCTTACAGTAACTGCTATGTGAGCTAAACTAGAATGAACTGATAATTGTTGTTTTTATACAGCCATTACTAGCCAACCAGAGTCATGGCCAAATACTGGATTATAAGGTGACATGGAGAAAAACCACCAACATAGAAAGGCAGACTATGAACTTATTTCCTCCGAATAACAGTGCTGCTCTCAGCCTCAATGTCACTGAAGAGCATGTCATCACCGTTACAGCCAGGAATATAAATGGAAGCTCGGCCCCATCAACCCTCACCATCCCTAGACTCTCAGGTAAAAAAGATAGGACTGAATGATATTGTAACCATTACGGGCAACACTACTATATATGCATGCTGCTGTCTTGGCCAGACTTTCCTGGTTAAATTAAGGCTAAATGCAATATTAAATAGTTAATACAGAAATAAATAAATGACTAATGAATATTACTCAATCTAATATCTTTCTATATTACTCTGTGAATTATTTTCCCCATGTCATTGTTTATAAAACAAGTGTGCACAAAAATAAATGTAGCTGTTGAGGGCTAGAGAACTGTGTGAGCTTAGGAGCAGTGGAAGGGGAAGGAGCAGAGAGTAATGTTAGCCACTTGGCATACTTGAAGGTATTATTTCTGCCTTTCAGACCAAAGCCACAAATTATGTAACATAGATTTCAACCACTAGGGTAATTGCGGACACAATTGAAGTGTACAAAAGGAATGTTCAGGCACAAGAGTGTCACTGCGTTTGAAGTTATTGCTACCTCTGCTATCAGAATACAAATATACTGTATGATTCATTGCTTTGGAAGTGAGAGGAGGTGGGTCAGAAATGTTTTATTCCCCATGACATACTCACATCACTACATTCGGATAGCATATAAGCACAAGCAAGTTGTAAACGCTGAGTCATCATGGATCTTTGTGTTTCAGACAGAGAAATTAAGCCTTCAGAGATCATTGGCAGCCATGGTGGGTTTGACCTCTCCTGGTCCACTAGTTCCGCTGCCACTTGTGGCTATGTAGTGGACTGGTGTGCCACTTTCAGTCAGTGTACAGTGGAGTGGTTGAGAATTCTTAAAACTAATGCCAGGATTCAATCAGGTATGCACAAGAGACACCTGCAGTTCTTATGCTGATTGTAAATTATGCTGACACATTTTCATTATCTATGTTTACTTTGCATCCAACCAAGACAACTTTAAAGATGGGGTGAGGTACTCACTGTCAATATATGCCTGCACCAAGGAAGCCCCAGAGCTCCTTGAGAAACGAGTGGGATATGTTAGAGAGCTAAGTAAGGACATAGTTCTATAATCTTAACTGTTGCATACTGTACACGGAGTGAACCATGTTGTTTCAACAATGTATCTTCTTTTCTTTTTTTTTCAGAAATTCCAGAAAAACTGATTCAGTTGAAGAAATGGGAACAGCTGGGCACCGATGTTATGGTATCCTGGGATTCTGTCCCCCCACAAAACCAGAGTGCCTTCATTCGAGGCTACATCATGTATTATACTGAACAAAGTTCACACGTCAAGACTCGTTCTGTGACCTTAAATGTCAGCACAGGTATGAGGGCATTATTCCATAGTTTGACTTGTCTATACTTGCCTGTACACAAAATATTGGGAAGAAATATGTATTCATTAACCCCAGACTTTAACATAATGTATTTTAATCAATAATAATAATGTATTTAACTTTGTTGAAGTGTGAGTGTTGAGCCCAGATTATGTAACCATTCATAATTACTTAATTATTAAAATTGCGATTTAACATTTGTAATAAATTGCTGCCGAGCATACGCTTGGTTTATGTTGATTCTTTCCGTTTTGCCGCCTGCACTCGCACTCGGACCGTGACAGAAAAACCCACCTACACGTTTTCTTTAAGTCGTGTGCAGTTTTTTGTTTACGTCTCGGGCATGGATGAAGCAACACACCTGCGGGAAACAATGGACAGGATAGTGGCGAATATATTATCGAGCTGCCGCGGCGGTGCAGCTCCCACCGGTGTCTTCTGCTGCCAACCGGTGTCCCCAGCTGCTGAGGCCGTGCAGCTCCCACCTGTGTCTTCTGCTGCCGCAGCGGTGCAGCGTCCACCGGTGTAATGTCACGGTTGTTCCTGTCTCGCCGGCGTAGGACCGGGAGAACACGGACTGAACATTGTTTGCACCTGGGTGATTAGGGATAGGCTTCACCTGGGTGTTTTGGGGTTTATATTTAAGGCCATGGTGTTTATTGTTTGGTTGTGGGTTTTTGTTTACCGCGTGTGCCTTTGTGTCTTCGCTACAGGTAACAGTCACGTCTGCCTTTTGTACTTTTTATTAAACCTTTTTTGAGCATAGGCTCCGTTTACGTTGATTATTTCTGTTTTGCCGCCTGTACTCTCACTCGGACCGTGACAATTGCAACATACTGTATGAAATCTATATGCTCTCTTTGGTTTAAGGCGACCCTGAAGCCTGCAACTTAACGGCAAGAGAGCTCAGAATCAGCACCTACACATTCACAGTGAAGGCTCTGACATCAGCAGGAGATGGTGGCGACATCTCATTCACACTGACTATGAATCCAACAGGTACAGTACCTCCTTATAAAGGAGATGTGGTGAGGTATTATAACTGGAGCACCTGTAGTTAGGATTGCTCAAATGCACAGGACACATTTTTCCAAGCAGCTCAATAAAGGTTAATACTTAAATTATAGCACAGTTATATCAGTATCTGTACATTAAAAACAAAGGATGTACAGTAAGCATCCTTGAGAAAGATGCCTAACCCCTGCCTGCACCTAAATACATTATTTGTATTCACGCTAAGTTGCTTTGTATGAAAGTGTTTGCTAAACAGCCAAACTGCCCACATCTGTTTCCACAGGTGACAAGATCATCAAGGTGGTTACTGTTTCTCTCATCATCGCCTTCATCTCCCTGTCCTTGGGGACTATGCTGTGCTACAGAAAGTGGACTTGGTCAGAAAATAGCAGAATATACATGTTTATACTGTATGTGTTTAAATTGTTGGTTGATATTTGTCAATATCAACTGCACAATGACACTGAACAATATCAATTGCACAATGATACTGAACATATTCTGTGATTTATGTTCATTAGAGTGTATAACTTTTTACTTACAGTATCAAACAGAAGATCTATCCCCCAGTCCCCAAACCAGTTTTAACAGGAGACTGGTTGAAGCTACTGGTATGTGTCTACGCTGCCTCAAGTTGTCTCATTGTCTACTGTATTTTCGTATACTGTAATTTGAATCAAATGCATTTTGGACAGTGTAGTCTCACCTTTCAACTTCTTATCGTTAGTAAGCTGGTTTGTTCTTTGTTGCAGAGAAGTAATGGTCTTCGGCTTCTCCACATGGATCCGTGTCTTCACAGTGAAGTAGATGTTGTACACGTCTCAGGGTTGGTCTGCAAGCTAGAACCCGTGAGTGGTGGGATTGACCAGAAGAAGGAGTTGCATGATAACATGGAAACCGCAGCAACTCATGGTTACCAGCCAGTGACACATTCCAGCATCACGCCTCTCGCCGCAACAACTCATGCCATCTCACCTCCATTAATGTTACCACGTCTTCCATTTGGGAATGTATTTGAGAACCCTTTGTACAATGTGGTGATGTCCCATTCGAGTGTGAAAACTCAAGGCCCAGGTCCTCCGAATTTTAACCGTGATTTATCAGTGAAAATCTATGATTACCAGCCACAGTAGGATTTCACATTATTTGTGTATACCATATCTATTATCCACAAATCAGCAGGAAATACAAAATATGTATATTAACATTTTATTTTGGGTGTGTGAACTAACATGAATACTATATGTAGGCTACACACACGCTATGCTGAATTACATATAACATGCAGATATGTTTGTTTATTGTTAGGTCTCTGTAAATTGTCACAATATGTCTAATAAAGTCAATGCCCAATCATTTGACTTGAAGTGTATAATACATTGTTGCAACTGTCGTAATAAATTAAAAGACAACCTCTCGTGTTATAATGCGCGCTGGCCACTAGGCGCGCTAAAGTGGGATGCTTGTGTTTTTGGTTACCATAGCATTAAAAAAACATTTACTTTTGATAGCCTGACACACGAGAGCTATAGGTTAAACTAGAGTAATACGTTAACGTATTCTGAATTTGTCCTAATTACTATACACCAGTATTGATATTGGTAACTGAATATGTTGGCCAGTCAAATAACTAAATGTAGGGAATTCACCGGACCAACGCCGCATTCTGTTGCTGTGGTGAGTGCCGTACTTTAACTACTGTACCGGTACTGTACTGTAGTGCACCGTCCGCTTAATTCGAGTGTCTACATTTTAACAACACGACTTTTTGACTTTTTCTCAAAAACACTATTATATTCCCACTTGTTATTAATTAGAAATTAATTAATTAGAAAGCGGTACTGTATCGTGAAATAATAAACTACTGTATGTATTCCTAATGAACTGTTGCTTTCTCCAGAGGGCAAAGGTACCCGTCATGAGGCCTCTACTTAAGGACCTATTCGTGGACAAGAGGAAACAGGAGGAGGCTAGAGTAGAATTGTTGGACTTCACAAAGTACCAGCAGAAGTTTGATGTGAAAAACACCTGGGTGAAAAACGCAGACCAACGCTTTGTAAGAGAAACTACACAGAGACAAGTCAGAGATGCAATGAAGCTATATGAAATGAGCATTGATGAGCGGAGAAACAGGTTTGTCACCAATGAATGACAACCATTTTATGTTTATGAGCATTTAGCAATTAAACTGTTGTTTGGTTTAACAACAGTATTCATCAATGTTCCCAAGGCTGAGGTCTATGCTGGAAGCAGAGGAGCGCGATCTACTGCAGGAGATAGAAGACAGTAAAGAAACTATGTTGGCAAGACATGTTAAGATGCGAGAAAGACTCATGGCTCTGAAGGATAAACGAGAGTGTGAACGTCAGCAGTTTGTAGAAGATAAGATGGAACAACTGTTCAGGTAGACACTGCTGTGACTATACTGAGATGTTTTTCCTATAGTCTTCAAGGAAGGTTCTTGGTTTGAACTTATTGGTCATAAAAATGGTCTCACCCTAAATATATATTTTGTAACATGGTTTCATAATATCACGTTATACTGTAGTGCCCCCCAGAATCGGTCATTTCCACCCCATATTAATTCTTTAATCGGGTGTAGGAGGAGGTGTAGGGAACGGTGTGAGTTCTGTAGGGGGTTAGTAGAAATCAGTGTCAGCTGGCAGAGGAGGAGCAGGATGTCAAACAAAACAATGTTTTGGTAATACTGTATTAAACCACACAGTATTTTCAGACACAAATCAATGAGTGTATTTCTCCTCAATGTGACATCAGGGATCAGAATGAGGAATTGCGGCACATGGAGACCAAGAGGAGACAGCGTGAGGTGTGCATGGAGCGAGCTGCCCAGCTAAGCACCAAGCAGGTGTTGCTCCAGCAGCAGCAGGAAGAAGAGAAGCTCTTTGCTGAACTGTGGGAGGCTAATCGACTAGCCAAGGAGGAGCGCGAGAACAGAGAGCTGCAGAGGCAACACCAGAGTCACATGGAGCAGCTGGGCTATCTCAAGGCTCAGATGGAGGCCTCTGAACAGAAGCGACAGCAGGCCAAGCAACTCAAAGAGGAGGAAGCCAAACTTCTGGTCTGTAACCTACACAAGCTTGCTTTTTATGTGATGAGGACATCTAATAACCTTAATCATGTACTCTGCCTACAACCTGTCCTAATCTTAATAGATAACAGTTCTTAAAAGAAAACTGTATCTGTATGCTGTATGAACAGTGTATCATTACTCACCACTCACATGCTGGAAGAGAAAAGCTTGCTCTTCTCTCTCATCAGGTGATACCCTATCAATATAGTTGATAGGAAATACATTTGAATCCCTTAAAGGTAGAGTCAGTGATTGTAAGTTCCTGCACTTTTTTCCAAATTCAGCGAATATCTACTGTACTAACGCTCATCTAGGTACTTCAACATGACCTGCATTCCTATAACAATACAGACAGACATGTCCTTTTACATCTTCAGATTTAAGGTACTTTATTTGTATAACACATTTCATCAACGAGGCAGACTCCATGTGCTGCATGAACATATTATACAATAAATAAATACACTTTGAATATAATACATAAAAATACATGTCGTCAAAGAATAAATGACTAAGATGTACAGTATATATAAAAGAATAAATCAAAGTGTGTCTCAGCAAGGCAGATAATGGCAGTGTCCTCTCCTCCAGCGTGAGCAGAGAGAGATGCAGCGTTTGGAGCAGGAGCGGGAGCAGCTGCAGAAGCTGCAGAAGCAGGAGGCACGTCGCAGGCAGCTGGAGCGAGGCCTGCGTATCAAGATGAGGCGGCTGGCCCGCGAGCAGCAGGAAGAGCTGGCCCTGGACATCAGCATCCTACGGAACGTTCTGGCCGAGGCCCATGACGAGGAGCAGTTCGCCACTCAAAGGAAGGCATGTAATGGGACAGCACCAGCAGATTGAGCTAAAGGGAGCCTCTTTTCGGTTTGAAACTCTGTAAACATATAGCAATCCAGATCCCGTGAGATTCAGTTTGACTTCGTTGCTAGAATCAGTGTGGAGAGCCAAGCAATGCTTCCAATTCTGACCGGTTTATCTAACATGTGACCAATCAGCATCATACTGGTAGCTGTGGGTGTGGTTTAGGTGTGACAACGAAAGCAACTCCAAAACAACACTGGCAGTACAGATAGACAGATGGTTCATCCAATCACCTGCCAAATATTTTTTTGAAAGTGCCTGCCCTTTTTAACACTCCCGCTGTCCTATGAGTCAAAATTACCTGGTGCACTCGCCAGTAGCGGGCGCCAACCACAACACGGACATATGACATTCCTCGGTTGGCTCTATCTGCTGGTAGTCTGCTGAAATGCCTTAGGACAGCGGGAGGGTTAAACAGTTTCAATGGACGACTCTTCAGATGGTTGTGTGCATAGAACTACATTCTGCGTGTCAGGTTAGTAAATGTATCCCCAACTGCTGATTGGTTGTAGTCCTTCCTACTCATCCCACTGCTCATGGGTGCACATTTATCTGTTCTGATCTGTTTCAAAGCATGAACCATGAGCTGGGGGAGACATCTATATTCTGTGGATGGAGGGGCTATCCACAGGTGTTATAATGAGGAGTTGACCTCTGATGGGTTCAGCTTCTTTCACGTAATCAATTTATAAGATGTGCAATGATATTTTGTAATTCCAACATTTGGAAATGTTCAGCCTGACTTGTTCTACTGTATCCAAAGTCTAGTATGTGCTACCATGCCTATACTTGAATTTGTGGGTGTGTTATTTGTGTTCTTTTATTAGCTTGAAATGCGCGAGGAGCAGCAGAGGTACAGGCAGTACTTGATGGAGGAGCTAGAAAAGCAGAAGGAGGCGGAGCAGGAAATGGAGCAGCTGATAAAGGAGGAGAATGAGGAAATATGGGTGCTCCGGAATAAGAGAAGTCTGATAGAGCGCGATGCAAGAGACAGGCTGATGAAGGATGTGATGGAGAGTTGGCGTCTGCAAATCCAGGAGAAATGTAATTTTAGGAAATAAGAAATTATATGGAAGAAATACGGAGTTTTACCCAGGTCACCTCTTTATGTGTGTGTGTGATTGTGTTTGTGTGTCTTACAGTGGATATGAACAGTCAGAAACAAACGGAGGTGGCCAAAGAGAGGGAGGAGCTTAAAAGAACCATCCAGGAGATGAAACAATCAGAGGAGGAAGAGAAAATCTGGTATTTCTTCATGTTTATTCCTGACATGGTAATATATTTAAAAGTGGTGTCCATCCGTCACAAGTGGACTTGGGGAAACGTGATCTTGATCTAATAGTAGTGTACAAAATGTATTGGATCAAGGTATCTACAATACTAATGTAATTAACAACATTACTGACCACAAGGGGGCAATCACTCACTTTTCTGGAAATAATTCAAGTTGTAAAGGTATTTTGGCCTATTTAAGCCACTATACCAATACATTAACAAATTAAAACCTTTTTGCTAACTCATTGAAAGCAGAAAGGTTAATATACATTTCTTGAGTTGTTTACTATACCTTTACTGTACAGTAAATGTTCTTGTATTTCTGTTAAATTTTCTGCAGTCAAAAAGAGGAATCTCTAAAGTACCAGGCAGACCTGCGGGCTCAAATTATGCACCAGGAACAGCTCCGCCTTGAAGAGAAAGCTCTAGAAGAGAAGGAGTACCAACAAAGACTGGCCCTGCAGGAACAATATGACAAGAAGGTTAAAGAAACCATGTCCAAACCTAACTCCCGCACCATTGCTGTCCACCCTTTTAGAAGACAAGAGCAACGCTCTACCCAATCCAACTGAGCAAACAATGCAGTATGGTCTGGTCAGGTGATAATACATCCATACATACACTATGGTCTGGTCAGCTGATAATACATACATACACACACCAAACAATGCAGTATGGTCTGGTCAGCTGATAATACATCCATACATACACTATGGTCTAGTCAGCTGATAATACATTTACATACTCTACCAAACAATTAAAACAGATGGCACTATTAGTAAGACATTGTTATTCAGGATAAACACAATTATATTTACAAACATTTAAACTATTTGTATATGCACCTGTACTGTTCTAGACTTTTAGAGGTTTTTGCAATACTGTGACAGTTTTTGTTGAGACATTTTTAATAAATATATTAATTTGAAAAAAGAAGTACATTTATTAAAGAGGTTACTGCGGTGCTACCTAAAATAACTGGTAGAAGGTCTTACCAAAGCAATATTAGTGTAGCTGCCCATTGACCGTGGATGGTTTTGTATAGTCCTCATGTTGTCCTCGGGTTAAATGCCCGACCTCTGATAAGCGGTTGAAGATGGATGGATGGATTGATGGATGGATTTCTGAAGATTCTGAAGTCTTCATTCTGAAGTCTTCATTCCAAACATTGTTTTGTCTGGTTCATCTAATATTAGATGATATTAAACAGACACTTAATTTGTTTCTTGAATGGAGCCCATCACAATCAGTGGATAGTTGCATTGCAAACAATGGGGTCACTGTAAAACAAGGGAGGAGTATACCTTTTAGGCACATGAATTGTTCCTTACCCCCTGTGCTTCGGTCACGGTAATAAATGTTTTTTTAGTCAGGGAAACTCTTAAACCATGATATAACCATGATAACCAACCAAGATATTACTCCCATATGCGCACACATCTTTATTTCACCGTCCATCAAATTGCTATTTTGAACACACCTCAGGATTGCTAAGGGTGGAATAAATATTAGGCAGTGTTTTTATTGTACTGAATAACTGGAACTTCTGATATTGTATCAGTTGTTACTCTTGGTAACAAGGCTGAATAATGTGATTCACTGAATGTGTTAAACATATAACCCTTACAGCAGACAGTTGAATAAACACAGTACTAGTTTAACCAAATGTTCTAAGTGTAGGGAAACACCCCACCTAATATATAGTCATGCTAAGAAATCTGATTTGTTCTAACAGCTGCCCGATGCCAGTTTCAGCATGAGCCAAGGTTATATGTAGAGAAAGTTTTAAATTTACAATTAAAGTCTCACACTCCAAATTTGCCCTGATGATCCAGATGAAAGGATTCTGACCTTTTACAGAAAGAATACAAAATCTTTAGTCATATTTATCAAGCAGGTGAACTCTTGTCTACACCCAATACCATCTGAAGGAGTGGTGTGGGAGTGGAGGGATTACGCAGCACACTTGCATGGGTTTTGCTCAGACAAGTTTGGAATCACAGCCTAGACTTAATTTCCAAATTCAGCCTTGGTTGTAAGACTGCACTACATGGAACTGGAGGATCTAAACATTTTTTGAAGATGAAGGCAGACTATGACCTGTATTGCAAGGTAACTATAATGATTTTACACCGGACACACTGTAAACCAATAGAGCACATTTGAACTACATACTTGTTGAGAGAAACATTTTGGCATTTAGGCCTAAAGGTAATGCGGTTGTAAGCCAATACACCTTTTGTCAAAATCGGCAAATATCTTCTCACGGTCTGCTAGCTGCCTGTTCTGTGTGTACTAAAAAAAAAAAAATACGGTATTTCTACACAGCCCTGGCTCTAAATGGGAACACAAAGTGCATATCGCACCACACAACACTTAATGTAGCAATGCGTTTCCAGTGGGGGGTGGAGCTTCTGACCGGTCACCCTATGGCATTGAAGGGAGAGGTGTTTTTGTTTTGATTGAGTTTAGATATCTAAATATATTTTTTCAGTACACCACCTTTAATGTAACCTACCTTACGATTACAATGAAGAAAATCAAGAAATGTAACAATTCACTTAATGTAATGCATTCAGCTTCACTTCTTGAAGCCAGGACCTTTACTGCTATGAGTAGCCCACAGTATACATAACTTACAATTCAAATATTAGTATACTTTTCTCATTACTCAAATATTTATTTATTTATTTATTTATTTATTTATTTAATTAATTATTTTTTACAAATTAGGTTAATTTGGTGCGGTTCTTTCTTCTTCCACTAGATGTCTCATGCAGCTAGCTGAGCCATATGGGAAAAAAGCAGTAAATTGACACTACAGTCCATGGATTTTTCTAACAGGAAGTAGGCTACATGGAGTATGTTTTACACTAAATTTAAATTATATTGTACAATAATTTTTCTAATCCCAGATAGTACATTTTTGTCGTTGTAATCATGTTATATGTAAATGAACATAATTGTAATCTATGAAGACTTTTGTTTATTAACACTATTTGGAAGAACACCTGTCGCGACAAGGAAAATACTTTGGATCTACCTCGATACGTTTGGACAAGTGGTTATGGAGATAGATCATCGATTTAGACACAACTGAAGTTATACAATATTGAAGACTTCATCTTTATGAGAAGTAAATCTACCATGGGATTATTGTAGTTTACGCGTAAAATTGAGTGACTTGAACAATGTCTGTAAACGAGTTGTTCTCAAAGGTATGTTGGTCATTCACATATTTCCAACCCGACTGTGACTTAAACATTCTATAAATCTACAGTATTCTTCTAAGCATACAAAATGTCATTACTTTAATAAAGTGGCTGATTATTAGGATGCACGAGGTTAACATATTTAGCTATAATCGCACACATTTGAGCAAGCATAATCTTTAGATTAACTGACCTTGAGAACACTTCATTAAAATTACACTAAGTGGCCATGAATTCACCTGGCAATAGAAGAACTGCACTAGACACAGGCGAATGTTAAAATGTTGTGTCCTGCATACATGGTTTTATTCTATGGTAGTGAATCTGATCCCAGGTCATTTTATTGTTCAAATTACAATACATGCAATATTGTTTCCAGTAGCCTACTGAGACACGGTTTTTTAAATAATCCTATTTAAAAAGAAATGTGTTAATCTTAACAAATACATAAATGCCGAAAATAATTTTTATGGAATATCATTAGCAAAACCAACACCACTGACAACTTCTGACACCTAAGCCCTGAGCTCATGACTAGTATTTTATAGCTAATTCTACTATAATAACCAGTAGGCTATTATGCTGGTACTGCAGGTGGGAATAATTTCCCATCCAAGTTTGGAAACACTTGAGAGCCTAACTAGTTGATGTCATACATTTTCATTGTTGGGACACACCTTATTCTAAAAATACATAACTGCTGATGAAACCCCAATTTACCTTAATTCAGTTATTGTCACACTTAAACTTGTAAACAGAGCTTCATGATTGAGATGTTTAACTGCCAAATGCCCCCATGCTACGTGGTAATTTCTGTAGGCTTGGGAACAGTATTTCCCCTACCCCTTTTGTGATACCAAATAATCCAAAAAGTGGGGGACAGTAATTCTTAGACTGCCATCTGCTGTGTGTGTGTGTGTGTGTGTGTGTGTGTGTGTGTGTGTGTGTGTGTGTGTGTGGTATTGAGAACCTTCTGGATTTATCATAAAATACAGATTTACATTTCTCTTTATAGCTCTATGTGGACAAAACAGGCCTGTCTTGGAGTGTGTTTGGCGGGTGGAATGCCAACCGTTGCTTTGGTACAGGCCACGTCTTGAAGCCAGGATTAGCTGGAGTCACCTGTAACCCCCTTTGTTGTGACTGTGGTGGGTTGTAGACTTACTGTGAAACTCATAGACAGATTATATTTCTTAGATCTTTATATTGCTGTACTTAACAGTGAAATGAAGAGAGAGCTTTATAAATATTTCAGTCTTAAAGGGCTAATATTCTAACACCTATTTATTAAACACTCGTCTTTAAAGTTAGATAGTTGGAGAAATAAGAGAGATGAATAAGTCTTTTGTGAGAATGTTGTGTAGCTCAGGCTACACACTATAGTGGTGTACACATATCTTCGAGAGCCTAAAATATGATTAAACATACAGATTTGGTGCATGCCAAAGTAAATAGCTCAAACAAAACCTAGTTAAAACGTTGATTACAGCCTCTGAGGAGAGTAATACATAGAAACATTGTACTGTTGTATCCAACAGTACAATGACAATAAATAATTACATTCTATAGTGTGTGTATGTATGTATGTGTGTGTA
>JAODUG010056491.1:0-14937 GCA_027564795.1 Aphredoderus sayanus
AGCGCCTTCTATCTGCCACAAGAGCTAGTGATTTGGGTCATTCTGACCCGGAGTACATTACAAGGGTTAAATGTGTTTACTTACGTAGTGTCTGCTAAATGTAGTAAATGTAAATGTGGGGAGAAATATGTATGATTAATGACTATAGGACATTGCATACTATACAATATTTCATCTTGTGTCTTAACAGCCATAGGGCCTTCAAACCACAGAAGACTGAAACTGGTCATTTTATGTGGAATCGAAGAGAAAAGGGTTGAAACAATTTTGCTGAGGTACATTTTGTACTTTGTGCTTTAAACACATGTCCATGGCCAAGTTGAGTGTAAAAAAATGACATAGGTAATGGAATAAGCTTTCTTGATTGTTTTTGTTTAAAGATTGTAGGAACAATCGAAGTAGGCCTACTTTACACACAAATGAGAAGAGAGACATCTAGTGTTTGTGTCTTGGGTGGACTATATGCAAATTAGTTACTACTGGCTACTCTGAAAATAAAATGTAGCCAACCCTAGACTGAATAAACCAATTGCAAAGGTTTACTTTACTAATTTGCGTATGTGCTATGTTTGGCTACTTTGGCTAACTAATTTACCAAACAACTCTTCCTCGGTTCATCATATCCCATCGTTGCAGCGTTACAACGTAACTACTCTCCACGGTACACATCCGTGGTGAACGCCCGTCTATTTTTCACGTCAGTCCGCAACGTCAGCTTCGAGTTGCTGTGAATCTGTACCAGGGGGCGTGGGTTTGACCGGCTTTTCAGACACAATGAAGCGTCAGACGATGTGAAGCACGCATGCTGGAGGCGGTAGCGCGATTATTAAATTATTTTTTTGTTTACTCTTTGTTTGCTAAAATTAGCTTCTTTTTTTGTTGCCCGTAACGTTTTGTATTTGGACACTTTATGGCGGCAAAGGACTCGCATTTAGACGCCTGATTCGTCGAGTTGGAGAAAACGAGGTCGAAACCGACTAGCCCTCCTCGAGACTCAAACAAGGCGATTTCCCCCTTCCTCGCGACAAGGCCAGCAGATTATTTTCAACGGAAGAACAGAACACAATGGCTGCCTATTCAGATTATTTTGCTGCCGAGTGTCTGGTGTCGATATCCAGCGGCCCAGTCCTGCACAGACCCACCCCGGTAGCCCCCGCCACCCAGTCTAGTCCAGTGGCCGTGGGCCTTCTCGCCGGGGAGCCAGAAGGGTCGAACGAGGACAGGGAGGTGCGCGACACGCTCCGACTCGAGGCGACAAACATGATGACGGTGGCCGGTATCCTCACCGACCTCCACGGGAAGTTTCGCCCCATGTCGGCCTACTCGGAGAGTAGCAACTCCTCGTGCGGGGAAAGCGGTTACACCACGTTGTCTGACTCAACCACCCCTACCATGACCCCCTCTGCTACCCCAGTCCCGGGACAACAGCAGCAGTGGGGAGGAGGGGCGCCTCGCTCTCCAGTTAAGCGGCATCAATGCACTTTCGACGGATGCGACAGAGTTTATGGGAAATCGTCCCATTTGAAGGCACATATCAGAACCCATACAGGTAATCGACCAACCGTGTTGTGACTGTGGTGTTGTTAGAAATAAGCGTATTTTCTTTAAAGTTTACTCTAACTTATCCTCTTTAACTGTCGAAGAGTTAATATTTTAATAGGCAAGCATTTATCCTATCACCCCTCCCCTGCGTATTATGGGGTTATTGGGTGGGGAAGCTGCGTTGTTTTCTTACTCGCCACAATGGTCTTGACAAACAAGGAGATACAAACTCATACAGGAGCTTTCCTCCTCGTAACGACAAAGAAAGAAACAAACAAAAGATCGGGACTGGAAGTCAAGCACTGTGACGATTCTGACGAACCTCTTCCTCTATGCTAAATTTGCATATGAAGTGGACGTGGTAAGACGAAACCCAACAGTAGTTTTGTGGTTGCTCGGGTTCGGCGGCAGGCATTCTTGTTGCACCTTGCTTTTTACGATCTTGTAGCATCGCTGTCGGCCTATATGGTGGTTAATTAAGTTAAGAACCGTATTCGCCTTGCAATAATTCAGCTAGTTTCCCATAAATGTATTCTGACACGGTGAGCGAGCGCATACGGATCACGAACAGGAAACCGAGTATCTGTAAGGTGTTATTAAAGTAAAGGCAACGCCCACACAGCAGCCGGTTGTGGGAAGCTTTGCCAAAACGTGGTCCTGCTTTTGTCGAATATGGCGCTAGGCTTCTGCTGTTAGCCTGATGAATAGTAGGCACATTTTAGCTTTTATTCGCGCACACAATGAGTAAAATGTGCTGCAATGCATTTCAACAGTAGAACGTTAAAAGCTTACCATGGTAAGTAAACGTTTATGAGAAATAATACTGTTTATTTTTATATATATATATATATATATATATATAGATATATATACTAATAGGCCTGTGACTGGAGATAATGGGGTCACTTCGTTTTAATTATGGTTTGAAATGGCTGCCATTTGTACAACCATATTTCCAGGCCAAGAAACCCAGAACATTCGTTCCCACTCCTCGAATATTTCCTATGGAAATATCAATTTTATGACTTGATGTCATAACTGTGGACACATTCTAACACAGGCCATATCATCCAACGTCAGTGTTTGTGTCATGGACATGGCACTCAGTCGGAAGTGTTTCCTTTCTTATGTTTTCTTCTTCCCCGCCCTGGCTTAGGCGAGAGGCCTTTCCCATGCAACTGGCCGGACTGCGAGAAGAAGTTCGCCCGCTCCGACGAGCTGGCCCGCCACACCCGCACCCACACGGGCGAGAAGCGCTTCCTGTGTCCGCTGTGCGACAAGCGCTTCATGCGCAGCGACCACCTCATCAAGCACGCCCGCCGCCACCCCGACTTCCAGCCCTCCATGTTGAGCCGTAACAGGGGCACCACCTCCTGCTCCCCCTCCCCTGCGGCCGTGCAGGGCAGTGCCCCCAGCCCATCCGCAGGCCAGTAGAAGGGGGCGGAGGGGTGGGGTGGGGGGGGGGGGTCTCACAGGTCCTCAGTTCAGCAGCAGGCGGTCAAGATAACCAGCTACAATCACACCCGCTACCGCCCGACCAAGCATGGCTGTTTTCTAGTGTGTGTGCGTGCGTGTGTGTGTGTGGGTGTGGAAGAGAGCACATGTGGGTACGCACCCAGGCACGTGCGCAGGGATGGGGCCTGTCGCGGGATTTGCATCTTCTCCGTCACCAATGAGTTCGGTGTGACCACTACCTGCATTTTCCACAAAACCTCATTTTGTCAGAACCACAACACTCAACACTTGCAGGGATTCTAAACTTTTTTTCTTTCTGTAAAAGAACAAAACAAAACACAATCTGCACATGCATCAGCCAAATTATTTTTTTTTTTTTTGTGTGTATGTGGATATTTTCCCCCCAGCGCCCACAGTACCCAATTATTGTCAAAGGTTAGCACTGTTTTGTGATGTTGGATAGCAAGCAGATAATCACTAGAAGGTTTTAATGCCCCCCACCCCAGCTTATGCCATGTTTTAGAGGTGGTACATTCCATTTATTTTATTGTAGCTTATTTTTGTTTGCTGAATAGTAACTAACCATTGAAGCTTCAATGTATTGTGTGAAACGTTGGTTTGAATACAGTTCCAACTTAAAAAGTTACAAAAATTTGGATCAACAATTAGAATATCAGTTTGCACGCTGACTTTAAATTTTGATCTGAGGTGTGTTAAAATTGGCAAATGTGAACGTTCGCGAACATTTTTTACGTTTTTAGTTTTCTTTGAGCTCACAGTGAACATTAACGAACACACACACAAACGCAGTCTGAGCAGGTAGTTCTCTGTGAACAGTTAAAATCCAACAATTTAGAATGTTTGCACAAAACATTCAAGTATAAAATGTAAAGGAAACCTGTCCGCCTCAGTTCACCGAATTTGAACGCACCTCAGCTATCATCCATGAAATGTGGACACGTAATACGTGGTAGTGTTATGCCTAATGTTGATGCAATTGTGTATATAAGCTTAAAGCTTTTAATGTAGAAAAATCTTAATGCTAAATAGCAACAGAAGTGATATGTTATGACTTAATTGTAGTCCTTATATTAGGGGTGACAGTATACGCTTGATAGGATGGCATTGCTTGTGAGTGTTGGTGTGTATGCGTTTTCATTATTTACATTTGTGTTAGGAACAATGGGCAAATGTATGTCTGTAGTGGTCTGAAATATTTAGAGGAAATGAGGTGGACTTGATTTTAATGCCGCACCTGCTGGAGCTGGTGAAAGTAAACGCATGCCTGGTTCTTCTTTGTACATTTGCATTTCAGCAGTGGTTGAGTGAGCGTCATCCATGTGACGTTCACAGCCCGTGGTCAAGGTACACTCCTCAAATGTGTTGGTGCATGAACAGTGTTGCATGTGGGTTTGTGGGAGGCGTGCACTTAAGGTTCAATTGAGGAGTGTCCCTTACAGTATAAAATATACGTAGTAGGTACACTTGCCTCTGTTGATTTGGTGTGTATGTAAAATTTTACGGTACTGATTCACTGTGTAATATCAAAAAGATGTTTATATGAAGACAATGAACTGAGCACAGGCTGTTAATTTAAAATAATATGCCATTTGGTAGGAAGAATAAAACATTCAACAGAAATGGGCTTTAATTCCACATAATTAAAGGTTTACAGCCAGCTGTGCTGTAAAATATTGCTATTACGTTACTATGGCAGCACTACAAAATACAACAATCTTCTTAAGAATTAGCCCTAGGAGGAAAATATGTTAAATCAAGCACACCTCAATTAATGTAAATATTTTAAACCAGTAAGTACATACAGTATGTCCAAGTTTGGCTATAGTGAGGATGTTTTTTCTTGTCCTTTTTATTATTATAATTTTTTTTACTGTCTCCACTGTTTGTCCAATTGTTGGACACATTACTTTATCTCAGTGAACAACACTTCAGGAAAATCAGTAAGCCTTAAACTATGTCATAACTACTACTTTGCACCATGTTTACAGTCTGATAATGTTACAGGTATGTGGCTCATTTTTGGCCTCATAAATCCTCATATGCAATATCGCACTTTTCTCACAGGTTTTAAAAATATATTTGGCAAAATAGTTTGATAGCTTGCACTGTTAATTTGCTACTTCAAGCACGCACTGTGGAGTTTTGATCAAGTATGTCATTAACAAGGGTTTATAAAACTGCCTTTTTCAAAGTGCTTTAGGGGGTATGATGAAAGGTCTCAGCAGTTTTTATTTTTATTTTCTTTAGTTATTCAGACTCCAGCTGCATTGTCAGTGATTGTGCTTGACTGAAAAAAAGAGATTTAATTTGGTCTGCTGAGATCTGAGCATAGTTCCACTGTAACAATTAAAAGCATGAGTTCTGATGTCTTCCTCTTTTGTATCAAACCAACATATTAATTAATAACAGATCATACTGCTGCGCTTTTTTCCACGCTGGTAATTTAATAGATATGTACTCATGGTAATGATGGCAAAGCATTGGAATCTGTATGCATTTTCTTCAAATGTTTGACCTGTTGACTGTTTGCGGTTGCTGCTGGCAGTAGCCCTGAACACTTGGACTGCAGAATCGTAAAGAAACACACTTTACAAACAGATATTTACTAATTTTTAAGTGAACAAATGTCTTGCATCTCATTTTACAGATGGTCTCTGGGACCCTTATCAAAGCTACAGAACAATACGAAATTACCTCATTTATTTTGTAGGGTATTGTCTTCCCTAGCGAGCAGTCAGCCTTTCAGTGATGTTTATATAAAATCCATCCAGCACATTTTAGAAAAAAAAGATTATAAAGCAGTGCACTCTGGATTTGAGTTTGTGTTCTTTTTCAGATAAACCTACACTGTTACGATGAACATATCCTGATTTATGCTGTACTATACTTGGCTTGAACTTCTCTCTTGATATGTTGCATACCTGTGGGCCTCGTCTATTTTTCCAGGCTCCATCATTGACAATTTGTTGTAGAATTCCTGAATTCCCCTTCTATTTCAAAATGAGTTCATATTGTCACTAGTCAAGTAATCACAGCTATGTACAGTACAAACTACAATTGTTAACAAACCCATGGAAATGCAAGTTTTAACCTAGGGGTGACAATGGTGCAAATTTATCAGTTGTTCACTGTTATGGCCTTAAATGGACCTTAAAGGTACACCTAGTTGCATTATTGTGCTCCTACTGTTTTTGCAAAATCACACTCTTCTCCAGCTCAATGTTTATGTTTGAAACAGAGGAATTCAGGCATCCACGAGTATCATTCCAGAAACAAATTCAGTCCCTTTTTTAGTCACTATTCAAAGCAACACGCCGAGCTCAGTCCAGAATGCTTTGGGTGGCTTTTTGTTTATTGTCTGGCCAATAAAAATAAAATCCAATTAGCTGTTTGTCGCTCCTCACCATATTAATACAGATATGATATCCACACCGCAGAAAAATATTTCTACATTTGTTAATCTCTACATTGATAATTTTTGATTAATCTTATCCAAACATATGTTCATGTCAATAAGAGGGACTGGAACTGAAATAATACTTTCTGCAACGTTGTGTTTTGGTGTTTTATATGCTCAGGTGTCACATTTTGAGCATATGAAACTTAAATATTTTACTTTAACACCGAAATATAAACATGTCATTTTTCATTCTTTACACCATTTTTAATTTATTACAACTTTTTATTTGTGTGGTTTAATTATTATTTCATAACTCCTTACTTTTTGATATTGAACAACTAATATGAAATTGTTCCATTGTTTGCTTGATATGAAACTACCAGTGCTTTAAAAAAATGTAAAATACAAATAAAGTCATTACATTGATTTTTTTCCCCCTCCCTTGTCTTTCATGCATGACATTTGATATGTGGTATTTAGCTTTATCAACACACAAGGATGGAAACCATTGGCCCTCATGCATCAATGTTTTATCATCATATAGGTATAGGTACGTATGTGGCAATTTCATCAAGACCTTAAATTACATAAACATTCTGGATGTCATCAAGGGTAGAGCCAGATTCATCTTATCAGTACAGAATAGCATTGTACTTTTACAATACATTCGGGTGTTGTAATTCCCCCTCGCAGTTAATTTCTGTTCCCACTGGTGTAAAGCGGTAGACAAGTGTCAGGGCGAGCGTCCACAGTCATGCCTACAGCTTTGTGGTGTCTGTCCCAGTGCGTAGCCACAGCCTTGTCATCCCAGATGGTGGAAGTATGCATGTGTCACTGAAGTAGCCAGGGTCTCCAGTGTAGTGTGTGAGCAGCAGAGGTTCCAGGCCTTCAGGTCCCTCTTACAATGCTTCATGCATTCTTCACTGTCGAAGGTTCAAGTTTAACTTATTCCACGTGATCCATCCAAACACATTACACAGTACCTAATCATTTACTGGCAGTAAAAATGATGAATCAATTATTAAAAAGGGTAGTTTGGCAATTTGTGGTCAGAGGGGTGGCAGTACCACTCAAACACTTAACCCTCATGATGTCCTTCGGGTCAAAATGACCCAACACACTAGCTCTTTGTGGCAGATAGAAGGCGCTACACCTAATTCTACAGCTTACACACACATGAAGTGCACTGCTGGCACAACAAGGTGTGTTTTAAACCCGAGGACAACAGGAGGGTTAAAAGGCACACAAAAAAAATCCAAATACATAAAGAAAAAATGTATTAAATAAATAGACAGCAATGACAATAAAAATAGCTATACAATCAGATGGCGCCCTCTGGTGGTTCAATAGAATATTGTAAGGGCATCATGAGGGTTAAAAGGGATAGTTTGGCCATTTGGGTTCAGAGGGGTGGCAGTACCACTCAAACACTTCTTTGTCCAGTTGTCTTCCTCAATCTGAACAGGGCAACAATTATTACTCTTAGTGGAGAATTTAATGGAGACGCTATTTTAATTCTCCACAGCCAGTATTTGTACACTACATACATAGTGTACAAATACATACATATATACTGTACAAATGTAGCCTTACATGAAGTTAAAATGATTAGAGTTTGAATAGAAATAAGCACATTTTTTGGGGGACATATAAGAGGTGTATAATTGATCTTTTTATAATTATAGCTTGTTTATAATTTGACAAGAAATGAGCTGACAACGTAAACAAAGTTAATTTTAATATACTTCAAGAGACCAATGAAACAATAATATATCTTACCACAGTACCACAATACCATTTGAATTAAGAAATGACCAAACTCAGTTAACCAACAAACGTCTAAAGCGGGACTCACTCGGGGACGGGGTTCTTGTTGAACATGTTGGGCAGGAACTCGTCGATGGACTGCATCTTGCTCAAGGGCATGACACTCAAGAGCCTCTGGAGATGCAAGTAAGAGGTAAACCATTTACTGAGAAAAAAATGAACCAGTTAGAGTGATAAAGGACATCTGCCTCCACGGAAGAGTCATCTTATTTCTCTTTTGCTTTTAGCTTGTATTCTAATTAATATCTTGTGTTTGTAATATCTTTTTTCTAAATGTTTACCGTTTTATTCTTGTTCTTCTAATTAAATCTTGAAGTACTTAATGTGCATGTACTGTATATTTGTAAAGAACTTTGAGCTGCAATTCATGTATGAAAGCTGATAAATTGTGAGATAGTGAGAAACAGGCAGAAATGGCAGGGTCAGTATAACAACGTGCTCACATGAGATCCCAGTCGAGACCCGCTGTCTTCACATTGTCCATAACAGCCACCAGTCTGCTGTAAAACTGGTGCTCCAACCTCAGGTCATCTTCCAGCACCAGCACCTGCTGCAGTTCCTGATTCACCACCTAGAGGGCGACATACACCAACAACAGCTATATCACAACAACAAAGGAGTTCAGTAACCTGAACTCATGTAGGCCTTTCAGTTTAGCAGTCACTCTCATCATTCATTCATATACAAATATACATAAGCCACGGTAAAACACCCAAGAAATGTTTTAATTGTTTTCATATATCATGTATCATAAACACAGTTCAGATCACCAGAACACCTGTCTCCAGATGCAGTAACTGAGAAAGAAACCTATCTTCCCTCTAGCAGCACACATCCTAAATGCAGGTCCTTGTATCCAGGCAACATGTTGATCCCCATCGCGTGCATCTGGGACTTCAAGGCTTTGAAATAATTGGTTCCATTTCAAGAGATACTGACTATATTTTAAAGGTACATTCCTTGATTTATCCTTAACCTCTAAGTCACTGTGCCAGCCACTCAGGAAGGACATTCACATTCAGAGGTTTAAACCGAAACAACATTTCTGTAAACAAATCAAGCAGTGTGCATTTAAAGATAGGGTCAGCAATTGTAAGCTAATACTCTTTTTGTCAAATTCAGCGAATACCTCATTACAGTCTGCTTGCTGCCCATTCTGTGTGTGTGCTTAAAATTAAACCTGGTGTTTATACACAACCCTGGGTCTGTAAATGAGAACACAACCATAGTGGTGCAGAACGCACCACACAACACTATCCCAGCCTTAGAAATGCGTGTCCAATTTGGGGGGCGGAGCTTCTAAGGGTGCACCCCATATGGCATTGTAGGGAGAGGTGTTTGTGTTTTGATGCCGTACACATTTCAACAATCGTTCCCCAGCCTCAGTGACTACACCTTTAATTAGGAACGACAAATCTTTCAGGGACATAAAATGTGGTAATCGTAAGGAAGTACATCGTACTTTGCATCCACGGCCTCTGCAAGGGTGACTTTCCATGCTGTGGACAGCGAGGCAGCGCAGCATTCTGGCTGTCTGGGTGTTGCTTCAGATTAATCAGACATCTTGAAGCAAAAAGAATGGAAACTGGTTTTGAAATTAAGCAAAATTGACACGGTTAACTAATCGCAATTGCATATTTACAATAAAGATGTTATGCTTTTGCTAATATATTTGTACCTCATGAAATCCCATCTTTTGTAGTTCTTGGGCCTTGAAATGTATGTACGGTAAAGGGTGCATGTAGCCTCGCGAGACCATCCTGATCTCGCGAGCTTCAATTTAATTTCGCCGCGGGATGTGAACAACAATCCATCTGGCACGTCAGTTTAGGGTGCGCGCTGAAATCAACTGGAATGACGGCTGCATTTAAACCTTTTCAGCTAAATACTGCAACATTGTTTGAAATATAAAGCGCGGTTTTGATCCTCCGGATTGATGTAATTTTAGTTCCAATGGCTATCTGGTGCGGAGATGTCAGAGGAGTGTAAACAGTGGATGAAAAAGATTGGCCATAACATTGAGGTGTGAATTCTGACGGGACTTTGAGAGGGAATATAGATAAATGGGCTCACAGAGACATAGCTACTACAAAGACAGTGAAGGCACTACACTATGAAGAGGTCACAGAAGACAACATGCAATGATAATAAAGGCAATTTTTCAGTATAGAAATGTTCCTATAAAGCCTCTGTTAAGGGGTGGATGCACACCAGGAGAGAGGGGAGTACGTTGGGCTTCAGCAACAAGGATTCTGGGTGGGTCAGTTGTCAACTGCTGCGAGTTCCTCTGAGCAGACATGCTAAATATTTCAGATGAAAATCGTAAGAAATAAACCTAATCCCACAAATGGAAAATACTTTCTTTTTTTTTCAGGACAGCTTTGATGTACGTCAATTCTGCCTCAATGGTAGCGAGAAACACGGGGTCTGAGAGCCATTACTGCCATTTAGAGGAAATAGCTTAAACCAAAACAATGTAGGCATTACGTTAATTTATTACAATATTATGCTGTAAATGTTTTTGCATGACAAAGTATGATAAAATTACCAAAATTTCAATACAAGAACTTATAATATTGTATATATTACTGCATTTTAAAAACAACATAACTGATTACAATTCTTATCATTTGATTAATCATTGCATACCCACAAGTGATTGAATTTAAAGCTATTGTTTAGCATACAATCCCATTGTTTCTCTAGGATATTATTAATACATATTTACTAGTAATGAACACAGTGAGATACTGTAGTGCTGTTGTCCACTTTTGTTCATTTAGACCCTAAAACCATAGTATTTGTAACAAATGTGAGAAGGCAGTTCTGTGGCTGTGGTTTAAAAACATGTGACAGAACAGTCACTGGTGTAATGAGAAGTTAAAAACCCCAAGGAACAGTCAGGGATATTACTCTTAAAACATACTGCATGTGAACAGATTTCTGATAATGTGGTTGTGTGTAGCGCATTTATATTTCATTACATTTAGTGGAGCCCATTGTGAAAGTAAATTGCTATGCTATGATCTTAAAGGCATCGTTGTGTCAACAAATTGCTATTTAAAGGCATCTTCTTTCATCATAATAAACATACAGAGATGATTATGCATAACATGAAATGGCCATTTTGCTATATTCATTAAGATTATTTAAAGCAGCAGTAACCAATCTTTTATAGAACTTGGTTTACACTAAGCGGCTGAATACAATATGCCATAACCCTTCATCCTACTGTGCTTACGCCAACTGAAGCTGAGACGCTAATTAAACGAAATCAATATAATAAGCTACTATGCTAGCTTGAGTGTTATCTTGCCTCCATTCCACAATACTGTTAAAATGTTAACAAAAAACATAAGAAACATGTACAAGTGTAGTTATGAAATATTGACAGCAACATACCATTACAGTTATCTATATGTAAAGGTTACTAGTGGTAAACAACAACAACAAAAAACAAAACATATTATGTGAGATAGGTCTGGATGGTTTGGTCTGTGACGCGTCACTGTGTTCCTGCCGACATGCAGAGGAGCAGGAGTCCCTTGTGGGCATGGAGGGGTCAGTGCAGGATTGCCACCAGCAGCCGCTTGAAGTCTCCGCCGCACTCCGCGGCCAGGGCGTCTTTCAGAGGGACATCGTACTTCTCCAGGTACATCTCCTTCACGGTCTCCAGGTCAAACTGGTAGGAAAAAATACATCCTTAAATACAATTCAAAAAAAGATAACTCATGTTTTAAACTAGACAACTACGCCAATTTGATGCTTTGTATGTAATCAGAATCATGTCAGCTAGATTGTGTTTATTCCCCCCTTGTTGTATAGGTGATCTTAATTCTCAGGTTTGTCTTACGAAATGTTAAACGCTATTGTACAAAAACCTATTTTTGTTGATATTTATCTTTTTTACAAGAACCTAAATGTGTACATAATGCTACACTTTCCATACTAAACAGGGTGAGGTTCTGTTAAAGCTGCACAGGATATCTTCGCAGATTGATGACCCCAGCTGGGCTCAAGCTGCAACGGCACTCTATTTTTGAAAGCAGTCAGTGTAGTCTCATTACCTCTCTTCCTCACACACAAACACACTTGCCTCCGAGCGCCCAACAATGATGCGGATGAGAGTGTCTTCATCAGTTCCTGCTCCCTTCATAGCGGCATTGAGGCGCCGAGCAAAGTAGAGCTGGGGGTTTTTAGCACACCTCACTACACACACACACACACACACACACACACACACACAGAGTGTACTGAATGACAGGCAGAAATTAATAAATGCTAAGAATCAAATTAAAACAGGAAGGAGGAAGTAACATAAAGTAGGCCATCAGTTCCCCAACCTACCCAGCGTAATGTAGCACTCCTTTAAGGTCCCTGTGGCCTCATTGTCAATGGCATCCAAGATGTCCGTTCCCGAAAGCTGCATATCAAAAGCATAATGTACTCTTTGAACAGACACCCCGAATACATGGCTCTCTTCCCCAACTTGGCGTCTCAACAGGCGCAACGCCTGCGTGAACAGACAGGTGGCGGCGATGAGCGCCAGTACGTACCGACTCGTAGATCTTGAAGGTGGCCTGAAGCTGCATGTAGTTCCTGTGTGTCAGCACATAGGAGAAGGTCGACTCGTCTGTGCCAAACCGGCCTTCTCCAGCCTGATATACAGAGCACATACACAATAAATAAGATAAAAGGGTTTTGTCATATCCTCACCGTTTTATAGTCAGATTTAACATATTCCAATTCTCTATGATAATTCTTATATCTCTTAGATTTTATTAAATTCTTATCCCTTAGTTGACTATTTATCCGTTTAGTCCCGGGAATCACATACACTATACCCTGTGACCTACTAAGCCTAAAAGTGTAGCTGTCCAGATGTTACAACACTATGAAAAAGAATGTGATGGGATCTCTCTGAAATAATATCACACACACCCACACAGTGGAAGAGGTCATAGAACACAAAACATAAACTATAAAAACCAACATTTTATTAAAACTCCAACAATAATAGTACGTGGAAATTCCACATTTAACAACTGGTATTATTTGAATCACTTTAACAATAAGACCGATAGTAAGGAAAGCGCCTTTTAAAAAAAGGAAAAGGCGCCAACACTGTGCTGCAGATGTACATATTGAATGCATTCAACCGGTAAGGTTCAAGGGTGTTGTAGAGGCAGCCCATTCTGTCTCCTGTGTCAAACTCACCTCAAACAGTGCTGTAGCATCCTGTTCTGCTAGCTCCTCATCTACCTCATAGCCTTCATCCCTGCTGGCCTGGGTGGAGGCAGGAACAGAAATGAAAAAGGGAAGGAAGGCAAGTAAGAGTATAGCAACAAAGAATAAAAAATTATTAGGGAGCCAAGAAGGATAAAGGGGGCAGGAAAGAGTAATGATTGAAATAAGCATACTTTTAACTGATGATGTGTCAGACATTGGTAACATAATTTAACAGGAAAACAATTATCTGGTACAGTTTACAGTACATGTTTCAGAGCCAGCAGAGTCACAATGGAGTCGTATTTCCTTTAATAGTACAGGGATATGAGTCACTGGGGCTGAACTGTGGCTACATTTCTTTCCAGCATGAGGAAAGACAAGGGCAAGTGGACACAAAACTAAAAACATGCCAAACAGTATGAGATATACTAGTCATGCCCCAATCAAGGGCTTCTTCACCAACCTTGGACCCTGACCATCTATGCATTCAGGTTTTCAGATGTTAAAAAGGTTTAGTAAGCAATTGTGCTTTGTGACACTTTTGTCAAATTCACCAATATATATATCTGTGTAATCTTCTTGTGGTCCGCCATTTTACCGTTCTGTGTGCATGCTGAGAAATATAATCAGCTACTTTTACACCTCCCTGGTACCTCCTCACAGTCTGCTAGCTGCCCATTCTGTATGCCCTGGCTCTGTAAATAGGAACACAAACAAAGTGGTGCAGACTGCCCACCACAATATCCTAGCCTTTGCAATGCGTTTCCAATGTGTGGGGCGGAGCTTCTAAGGGAGCACCCTATGGCATTAAAGGGAGAGGTGGTTTTGTTTTGATTATTGTTCGAATTTTGCAAGCGTTTTCACTTTTAAATAAGTGCTAGTTTACCTGCAGCAATGACATCAGAAGATTCCTCACTTCTCCACTGGTGTCATCCTCAATGTCAGTCTCTAGTTCACGCTCATGTACTGCAAGGTAAATGCAGTGCACACTAGCCATACACAATATAACTGAAATTATCATTACTTGTGATCATGTCGCTGTATTCTATGAATATAAAGAAAAGTCTTGTCTGTATACAATGTTGTGTCAAAAATACATGAATTAGGAATATATGTGTTTGTATTTTGACTAGCAAGACAAGGATGAATATACTAAATATGATTCATCAGTACAGGGGACACACCCTCCTGACATATGTGGCTGTTCCAAATGTTGGTGGAGTGTCCATACTTTTCCACTGTGAGAGGGACAGCATTAATTTGTGGCTACAGTTAGCCTACGCCTGTGATTTACTGCGCAAGAAAACTTACTTTGGGAATATGCTTCCTTGTAGCTCAAGATGTCCTGTCGAGGGCAAGAGTCCATAACACATCAACATTAGACTTTATTTTGATAGATAGATAGATAGATAGATAGATAGATAGATAGATAGATAGATAGATAGATAGATAGATAGATAGAT